>JAKRZM010000594.1:140386-181560 GCA_036379175.1 Heliconius cydno galanthus
TTGAAACATAAACTATTTTTCTACATAGTCGCCTTCGACTTGGATACATTTTTTATGTCTGTGTTGAAGTTTAAGCAAACCTTCCTTAAAAACGACGTGTCCTGTTTTGCACACACTTTGCGGTAACCCAGTTTGTCTTTCAAGATTGTAAAGATTGAAGTTCGGCAAATCTCAATATCAGAAGGAATCAATTCAAGAATATCATCAATAGTCAGTCGTCTGTCATCTTGAATGATTTTTTCAACAGCATCGATAGCTTCGTCCGTAGTGGCTGTTTTTGGCCGTCCTGCACGCTGTTCATCGTTCACATCTGCTCATCAGTACGCCATCGTCGCACCATTCGCACACTCATACAGTTTTCACCGTAAACTTGCACTAATTTACTGTGAATATTGTTTCCATTTAGTCCTTTAGCAGTAAAAATCTAATAACTGCACGCAATTCAATATTGGACACGTTTTCCAATGATACCTCCATTGTTGTCAAGCTTAGACTGCTAAAAAAACTATTTTCGGTCATCAATATCGGTGCCGATCTTACCAGCAGACCCAGAACTGAAACTATGTTCAGTGTGAGCCCGCTACATGGTGCTCATTAAAAATGCCAGACCAGCGAAACTTACTTTTTGAATGCCCCTCGTAGATATCGACAAAATGTTTATTGCCTTTAATTTGAAATTTAAAAACAATTCTTAATCTAAATCTCTATTGTTATTGTGCGTAACAAATACAAGAGTATTAATATTTAGAAGGTTTATAATTTTTTGCTAGTTTTTATAACAATCTTAAAACAATCGAATATCGGTACAAGCTTTCAAGCTTCACAAAAATTATACAATTAGAAAAAAACATAGAAATATATTATTCTATACTAGTATCTAAATATTGGCGTAATAGTAGTTTTATTTAAATTATAATTTACACTTATTAATTATTTTCCGAGTGGATATTGATACCACAGCCGTCGCATTTACAATCACAGGCTGTGTCGTTGCACCTCGAAGGCTTCTTTAAGAGCTTTGTTAAAGTTTCTACAATGTTGTTTTTAGTAATTATAATTGTATATAAGAATTTATTATGAAAATCATAATTTCAAATATTTTTATAAAATAAAATATTCGATGTTGTACTTTATGGACACCAACGCGGGAATTAACAAAATGTATAAAATATACCACTCTATATTTTATCACACACGGTTTTGCTTCCTAGGAAGTTTTTCTAGAAAAGCAATAAGTTTGCATCGTAAAGCGAGAGGAAATTTGGCGTCAAGCCTTACCGTAATAAGTGTAAAATTGGCAGCGTCTACAAATATATGAAATGTTTTTTTTTAATTGACATGAAAGGAAGCTCTTTAATCATAGAATCTATACCTTGATCGTGGAACTAATTATAAAGAATATATATTGTTAATTTAGTATTTGTTACTAGATACATAACTGCTTTTTATTTTAAAAAAAAATCAGCTTCACGCTGTATCCCGCACACAGCAGGGTAGGCAGAGGGAACCTAGTATTAATACACTCCGTACCCCACTTTCTGCTGAAGTGTTGAGAGCTTTTTATTTTAAAATTTGCGTAATAAATATTAATTACTATTTCTAAAACATAAATGGAATATATTTTTCTTTAGTACAAACCTGCTTAATATTTTAGTGTATTCTGGAAACTTGTGTATTTTCTGTGTCTTTCCAAAGTTTGTGTTAGCCTGTGTTGGAACCTGTGTGTGTTCAGTATAAATAGTTTAGTACTTTGCAACGCTCACTTTGTCAAGGCTTATTTTGTAGTCCGTTCACCTGTTGTTATTATACGACGTCTGTTGTCGACCAAAACTACAGTGTGAAAGGGACTTTCAAAGAAGATTGATAGTTTAGAGAAAAGCAGGTAAACTTATAAAGTGTATCGAAAATAGAAACCTTTTTCTTATCATTGACCTTCTTTTACTTTAGTAAAAATATATTAATATAAAGGTATAAAAAGATAATATTTAATTGTTTAGCTTATATTAATTTAAAAAAAAATCGTGCCTGTCTATTCTCATTTCAAAATCAATTAAAAATTAAAACCTTATTAAAAAATAAACTATCTACTTTTTTATGATATTTGTTATATCTAAAAGCTTGAATTAAAAGCTCGTGAGAAAGGGTACGAGTAACATTTGTTAAAGAGCTTTCCTGAAAAAGCAAGCTTGAATTTAGAGTTGACAGCCACACTCACGTAAAGAGGACGTACTAGAAGAAACAATGCCCCAAAGGAATTGCTAAGAATTTCAACTTATAAATACACAATGAATGATAAAAATTATGTTAATAACAATGGAATCCTGGTGGAGTAGCATATACCGTCCAACTGTGATGGTTGCGCGTTCAATTCCTATTTAGGGAAATTAAATGGTTAATTTTTTTCGCTATAGTAATATATAGCGGGGCGTTGAGTTGCGTAATGGCGCAAGGGCACAAGTGTGTGACTACACGAGACAGGTTCTGGGTTCAATTTCCACTAGGGAGGATGAAATATTTGATATTTTTATTTATTTGCTCTGCTGACAAGGTAAGCGCGGCGTTAAGTTCCGCCGCTGAACACCTCAAAATTAGGCGGAAAATGGGAAGGGAAGTCTCAGGTCCCACTAGGATTCCAGGTTCCCTCTACCTAAAAAAGGAGTAGCGTCATTATGTTTCATTACGTTCTTTATGCCTTACAATACAATAATGCTAGATACAGCGAAACAATACAAAAATATTAATTTAATAAATATTATTTGAAACCTACGCTTTCTAAAATTGAGGGTGGTTTTAAGTTAAACAATATAAATTAGAAGCTCGCACCTCGTGCCACTCAACGCCCGCACATCGCGCTATTAAAGTATAAATTAATTTATGGCCCTATTATTGAAATAATGTAATATATGTATAGTTTAATTTGTAGTTAAAATATTTATTATTATTCAAATTCATAACTTAAATTAACGACTATTTTTTAATTTGACACTATTTAATTTTGTTGTTTTGAAACAAAATTGAATAGTACCGAACGAATACTATTTCATGTACAAGATATTAACCAATATACTTTCTTTACATTATAATATGATGAATGTTTTTAATAATGTTATTGCTTAAGAATAAAAAAAATATCACACGCCTGTTTAGATTAATATGTTTCAAAAGAACTATGGATAATTTTAACGCAGTATTTTTTTATAGCTTAACACTGTAACTCGCATAATATCCTGCTTTGGCAGAAACAGAGGAAGAGGGAACCTGGGAACCTAGTGTTAAGTTATCCGTTCCTATTAAGGCAATTCCGTTCCCCACTTTCCGCCAACTTTCCAAGCTCAATGCCGCACTTTGTCTTATTACCAGTGCACTCTTGTGCCTCTGCGCCACGACGGCCTCTACGTAGTACATTAGTTATGCCTAAAATGTACATTTATTTCTTTCTATAGAAAATATGTCAAACTTGGATTCATTAAGTTGTAAACAGCCGTTAATTTTAAAAAATGTGAAATTAACGTTACCTGAAAAATGTGGACGAATTGCAGCTCAAATTAATTAGTTTTATTTAAGCCAAAACTTCTATATAAACGAGGTTTTTATGTGTAACGTTTAATAGGCTTGCAATTTTAGGATAGTATGAATTTGTTAAACTTATTAAAATTTTATTTCCACATTCCAATAAAAATGTTAACCTTATTTTATCATCAATTTAAATTATCGAGGCCTTCGTGGCGCAGCGGCACAAGGGTATGACTGTATCGCGATGGTTGTGGGTTCGATCCTCACTCGAGGAAGTGCAATATTTATTTACGTTTATAATTCCATTTCTTCGCTCTGGTGTCAGCTCTGGTGTCAGGCAAAGCGCGGCGTTAAGTTCTGCCTCTCAACATGCAATGCTTTCGGAATTCGGCAGAAAGTGGGGAATGGACTGTCTTAACACTAGGTTCCCTCTGCCTACCCTGCTGTTTGCAGGATACAGCGTGAAGCTAATTTATTTTTATTATTTAACTTTCAAAATTTAAATTGAAAATGTATTAAAAATAACTACCATTTTTATATTTAAGGGTGTCGCTCTTACTAAAATAATCCTATACTGTAATCCACTTCGCCGCAACCCCCTTTGACTACTCGCACATACTAACATATAGCAACAAGCATTTGCATATTAAACTTTGCTTTGTTCGGTTTTGTATTGTGCCTCAATTCTCGATATTCGATCCCTTATATTACTCTCAATACAATACAAAATTCAATAACGACTTCCGAAATGCAACGATAGTACTAGCGATAGGTTTTCGTTGATATTATCGAAATATGCTTAAAGTTAACGGTTAGAATGTATGCTTTTAGTATTGAATAACATTTTAAAGCTATATATTGTCTTTATATAGTTTACTAGCGACCCCAGCGCAGCTTCGCCCGCTTATACTTATTGTTATATTATAAACAAATTATACAAAATCTTTACAAAAACTGTATCCTATTATATAATATATATACTTATTCTGCTATATAAGCTTAAAGTTTTAACTTTAAAGTTTCATCTAAATTAATTCAGGAGTTTTTTGCGTGGAAGTGAAACAAACATCTATCTTCATAAACTTTCTCATCTATATATATAAACTACATGTGCTAGGAATCTGAAATTTTGCATAGGAGTTATTTATAGGACGTAGGTGCCCGCTAAGACGGGAATTTGCAATATTCGACTTCTAAGGGGTTGTTTTTGGGGTTGAAAGTTTGTATGAAACTTCGTTACTACAAATGCTAGGAGTCTCAAATTTTTGCATGGACGTCACTTATGGGACGTAGGTACTCATGGAATCAGAAATTAATAATAACACAGGCAAAGCCGCGGGCGGGCCGCTAGTTTGTAATAATTGCAGGATAGTAGGATTGAACCTGCGAACACCGCATTTATGCCACGACCTCAATAGATCTAGGTTATGAACGAAGCATAAATCAATACCATAAGAAAATATATTGATAAAATAGCGAACATAAAAGATGTTCCAACTTAAGAAAATACTACATTCATAAGAAAAAGCAATAAGATGAAGAAAAATTATTCATCCATATTACGTATAAGAAATACAACACAATTCTATTTAGTGTATTATTTTATTGTGTTTTTTTTTTAATCTTTATTGTATTTATTTAATGTTATTATTTTCCACGTTTACTAAAACATAAAATATGCATATATGCTACTAAACTAAAACTGAATGTTGAACATATAAAACGAGGTTATTGCTAATATCTACCACCATGGCGCAGTGGTAAAGCTTAAACATATAAATGTGAAGGTTGTGGATTCAATCTTCATTTGATATAATTAATTATATTTTAATTGCTTTGCTCTGGTAGATACAGTGCGACGTTGAGGTCCACCACTCAACACACAATATTTTGAATTCAGGAGGATTCATTACCTACCCAGCTATATACACACAGCTTTATTCAATTCAATTCAATTCAATTCAAAATATTCTTTATTCAAATAAACTTATTATAAGCACTTTTGACTTTAAGCTACTAAAAACTCATTTTAAATCACAAAATAAAGAAAAAAAGCTATTTTTTTCCAAATTTTACAAGGAAATTGCAACACATCTATCTATATAACACATCGTTCGTTCATACAAGTGTAGGCTCACTGACACGGCCACACGAATACCGTTGTTTACGGAACAAGTGATACCTCGACGACTGAGGGCATTGTGTACTACGAACGTAACTCCATTGTGGAGAGAAACGTCATAGCCTGCCTCTATATCGAACATGTTAGTCGATACCGACTCTCAGTACATATACTAAGAGTAGAACTGTGAAACGAAATGCTTAGTTACATTTACAATAACTGTTTACTTTCTCCTTTTATGTTGGATTTTGTGATGGAAAAGTTTATATTTTTTTATTTATGATGTTTTTTTTCGTTGAAATGTTGGTTTCTAATTTTGTCTGAAGTTTCCTCGTGGCCGTGGCCTATTGGAGCTTCTTCTTCCTGGCATTAATCCCGGCTATTACCAGGGTCTGCCTTCCTACTCAACCTACTCCACTTTGCACGATCTTTTGCGTCCTCGGTGGTTAGACCACTGGCTCTCATGTCCTGCATCACGACATCCAACCATCGTGGCCTATTGGAGCAAAATAGTAAAACACAACTGTTTTAAAGTTATATTTTTGTCTTCTTAACAATTAAGAAATAATAAAGAAATATAGATAGAATAAATATAATGAAACAATTAATTTTAAGTTAAACTTCATTAACTTAGCCTTAGCGTCCCGTCACCACGCCCACTTTATAATATATTAAAAAATACGGATATAAATATAAAAATTGGAATTGTTGATACATTATTCATATAAACTTTTATTTGTAATATCGATATTGATATTTGGTATCACATAAAAAAATCATGTAACGAGTCGTTTTGTTTGCACATCCTTTTTCTGCCGTTTACAATATACGTTTCAGCAATTACAGCCAATTTTCAACACTAAATATAGCTACTGAGAGATTTGAGAGTTTAAAATGGAAAATATTTTTACTCATATATATATACAAATATTATTAATTTTATAGGTTTAGGCCATAATATTCTGTTTTAGCTAATATTAGGGGACTTTAATTAAAATACCTATTTAGTTAGGTATTAAATGGATAAATGAACTAATCTAATATTACTACCATAAAATATTTAGTGTTTGCGATATCTCAGTACGATCGTTAGAATCCCAGCTTGCATTTCTTTGGAGAATCTTTGGCAGGAAATTGAATCGGATTTTCGAGGATACCACTTTTCCGAACGCTTCACAGAAAATGAGCCTAAATTGGGAAAATATTGTGACAGAACTCACGATATTTCTATGGAGTTTAAAAATTATATTGAGAAAGTTTAATACAACAAAAACAAATTTAGTTAAATTATATTGTAAAATTACTTTGTATATTGTATTGAGAGTTTGAATTTTTTAAACTCAAAATATCGAATACGTACAACAAGTAGAGAAAAGAGTGCCTTGACTCTCTTCACCTATATCGCTAAGCAGAATAAGGTGTGACACTGAAAAAAATTACAAATCTGCAGTAAATATTTAAGTAAATTAACTATACTATATAACTTTATGAAAAGCAACTTTTTACATTTTAAGCATACATATAACTTCGGAAATGTAAATTGATATATTTGAACGAAAAATTCATTTAAGCGTACCCGTACTTTGGAAGGTAAAATACCCTCATGAATTTTTATATAGGCCGGGAATGTTTATGAGACTGTCAAATATGCCTGGCGGCCGAATATATCTTGAACGTAAATTATTTCTAAATTTTTGACAGTCTCGTTTTTGAGTACGAACTGAAAAAGTGGACGAAAAGTGCGGAATTTAATATCTTAACAGATAGAGATTGAGAGGTTCACTCGGTATTCCAAATATAGTAGGGTAGATAGCTACAGCGTGAAGCTATAGTTTGCTATGTAAAAAAGTATAAAAGTAAAATATATTATTATAATTGGTAGTTTGTTTTAAATTTATCTTCATATTTTTTAGCTAATTACATTAAAAAAGAGGCCAGTCGTAGCGTGGCCAATTCAGATAGACACATATTCCGCGAATTTAAATTGTTTGTAACCTCTGAAAAAAGGTAATAACCGAAATATTTATTCATAATATTTTTTTATCAAAACTACAAATATAGGAATTTATAAAACTTTTATTGAATCCTCTTAAAAATTATATATTTTTTAAAATATTTTCCAATTGTATGAAAAATATAACAACCAGAAATAGCTTGTTATTAATAAATGTATAATTTTATTTCCCGGTTGAGGCCAGATACCCGGTTACGCAATTAAAGCGTATGAAACGGTCTCGTCCTCTGAGATTTGCATACAGATACGCCATTACAGTCAGCGTCGCTTTATGGTATGAACATGACATGTGTCATAAATGTTGACTATTTTTGTGTGGCACAGCTATGTATGTTAAAATGTTTATTTATCATAAGCATGATAGCATGTTAATTTTTTGGGTACCGTACTTCAAAAGGAAAAACAACGGAACCCCTATAGGATGACTGTGTTCTTTCTGTTTCTCAAAAGCATTTATTTCGTGGATGTATCAATCTGAAATTATTATCAAATATTTAGATCTTTGGTACCTTGGAATATAGAAAAAAAATAACTTTTAAGTCAACGCAATCAAAAAATATTAGGGGCTTATGCACTATTTGCTGCATTTTGTAGGAAAATCGCCGCGTATTCATGATTTATGTTCCCTTAGATCGTTTATACCTTTAGAGATACGGAACCCTAAAAATTAACAATTTTATACTTATAATTAGTTTAGTATTAATATATTATATACAAGTCAGTTCAATAACCAGGGGCGCGAACCGGATCTTAATTTTGACTCGCTGCGCTCGTAATATCTCGGTAGTGTTCACATGTTGAGCGAAGCGAGAAATTAATTTTTGAATTTTTAGAAATATTTTTCGCCTAAAACCATCTACGTAGTCATATCTATATGTTTGCAAATTTTCACCTCAATTGGTCAAAACGTTTGGGCGCCTATTGCTAACAAAGAGTGTAAAAAGTCTCCAGTAGGGCGCTCCGCTCGCTTCGCTGAAATAATTTAAGATTATCTTAAAATTCTGTAAACTTACGTATATCAATATAAAAATTCAACTCTCGACTGCCAAAAAAACATTGATTACAAAATAAATCCACATTAGATTGGCCAGTTGGCTTCGATCGTAAATATAAAAACTGTGGAAAGAGAGCTATCAGAGGGAGATGCTATCGATTAACTGACCGTTCGGATCTCCCCCCGACCGTGGACGTGGACGGACCCTGTTGTAATCAAAACAGTAATCAAACGCTATGAATTGGGGGCCGAATATAACTTTATTAGAATTTTAAACAAAACGGTAATAAAATTCGCATGTGAATAGTGGTTTTATCCGACTGCAATGAAAGGGGATTTGGATATGTATTTTTATGTTAATTTATTATTATTTATGCTTTTATTGTAAAGAGGATGCGTGCGATGCGATGCGTTGTATCCCATTTATAGAACAGTAGGCAAAGGGAATCTTTCCGCATTTAATTTGCAGAGGGAGCGACAAAATGAAAATATTTTTAATAATTCATTTTCCCGATTGGGAATAAGAACCCACTACCGTCACGTTTTCAGCCACGCGCTGTACCACTTCCACGCAAAGACCACAGGTAGGATTTTTTAAATTATTTTTCAATATTGTGAGAGCAACGTCTGATCTTCCCTCTCTAATTGTTATATAACTATATTAAGTTATATAGCTTAGAATAGTGATATGTTTTGGTAGGGTAGATTTTTATCGTCAAACGAAATTTTATCTGGCAGTATCTAAATTAAATTCTAAAAATCCAGTTAAATTTAAAATAAAATGTATATGTTTTTTAACTTGTTAGCTGAGCTCTTTATTTCTGTTCATATGAATTTTCCGAATTCCATCCATCTCAACGGATTACAATAAAAATATACATTTTTGAGGGCGTTATGGCGCAGGGTCGCAAGTGTACCACGACAGTTGTGAGTTCGATCCCCATTTCAGATGTTGCATAATTATTTGTTAATATTTTCATGTCTTCCCTTTGGCAGCAAATCATAAGCCCGGCGTTGAGTTCCGCCACTCAATATTCGGCGGAAAATGAATGAATTTGGACTTATAGGAATACTAGCGATCCTATTGCGGCTTCGCCCGCTTTTACTACTGGATTATTCATATAATGTATGTTTGCAAAGCACTTAAGATAATGTGAAAATTAATTAAACTCTAATGCAACCCGCATTTTCGTAGTTTCAATAAGGATTTTCCAATTGTTTTACACAGCAAGGATTTTTTAGTAGGTACCGTAATTTTAAATCTGTGCTACTAATCTTTTCAAGTACTTATTAAAATATATTTAAATNTTTTATCTGGATTTCTAAATTAAATTCTAAAAATGCAATTAAATTTAAAATAAAATTTGTATGTTTTTTAACTTGTTAGCTGAGCTCTTTATTTTTGTTCCTATGAATTTTCCGCATTCCACTCATCTCAAATTACAATAAAAATATACATTTTTGAGGCCGTTATGGCGCAGGGTCGCAAGTGTACCACGACAGTTGTGAGTTCGATCCCCATTTCAGATGTTGCATAATTATTTGTTAATATTCTCATGTCTTCGCTTTGGCAGCAAATCATAAGCCCGGCGTTGAGTTCCGCCACTCAATATTCGGCGGAAAATGAAGGTTTGGACTTATAGGAATATGAACCCATACTACCCACCCACCTATAAAATGAAAAAAATAAAGATAAAAAAACACGATTCAATACTTCTCTAGGATACTATAAAATATGTAGATAATTAAAGTCTTTTTAATAACATATTCATACCACATTCTATAGAAAAAAATGTGAAACATTCATAAATATTTACCATAATATTTTACCACCAAAGGGTTTGTTAGTGATACGAGTACACCATAATAATTTCCTTCGTTACCATCTGTTCAAACGGGCACGGAGCAAAATTATCTTCATCTCTTATTCTACCCGTTCATATTCTACGTCGAATTCAATAGATTTGACGTCGTATCATACGAATTGAATAAGTCATATAATTTCCATTTTGAGATTTAATATTTTGATGAAGTAGACCGCGGACGTCGCGTCCTAGCGGCTTCGTGTTTTAACAATGAAGTGTATATATTAAAGGTACTAGAGGGATTTGTTGACATTTTATTTTAAGAATAAGATTTTATTTTTAAATAATTTTAAAAGAATGTGAGATTAAACGGAAATATTGATTAAGAATCAGTAACAAAAGAATCTATTATCATTTACGAACACTTTACCTTTTTTCGGGTTCCGTACCTCAAAAGGACAAACAGGAACCCTTTTACAAAGTGACCCTCACTTTGTAACTGTATGTCCATCTGTCATTAAAAATTAAAAATTAAATTAAATCAACTTCATGCTGTATCCCGCACATAGCAGGGTAGGCAGAGGGAACCTAGTGCTAAGACACTCCGTTCCCCACTTTCCTTTTTTCCTTTTTTTCCCTTTGCCGAATTCTGGAGGCATTGCGTGTTGAGTGGCAGAACTCAGCGTTGATGCCAGAGCAAACACATACACCTTTTCCCTCTACGCCACTAGCCTTATTTACACCTATATCCAACTTAGATATAGAGGTAAACACAGTAAGAAGTCCAAGTACTATAACTACAACTCCCATTCCGTTGTCGCGCCGGTAATCTGGACAGCGTTCGCTAGCCGACCAATTATCTACGTGAAATAGTGCCCTTATTACAGCTCTTACTTTGTACCAGCTTAAACAGGATTACGTCGGCGTAAGTAGCCGTCTGTATATCGAATTTAGTCGAAATAGTTTTATATTTTGCTATTGTTTATGTGTGGTTTTTGCGAGCTGCAATTTTACTTCCGTTGTTTTGCAGGTTCAAATTGACCTATTTCTTATTAAGCAAATTATCTTTATTCTACAAATTATTTTTACTTCTGATGACGATGCAATTACGTATTAGGTTGCGGAACTAAACGCCGTGATTTGCCTGGCAACCAAGCTAGGAAATGACAATATGGGAATCAATCCAAAATAAGTGTGTTTACACGCTCGCGCCGCTATGTATTTTAGAGTCAAATTATAAAAGACTTTTTTACCTTATACAACTAAAACCACCAGAGGCGTATTTATATAACGGGGTGGCTATTAAATTTGGCTATTCCTCATTTGTTAGCGTTATGCGAACAATTTTTGTTCTAACTAATCTAAGCTTACGATATCTTAAAAAGTAATAAACTTTGTAATTTTATTTTTTGTTAATATTTTCAATTCTTCGCTCTGGTACCAAGACGGCGGCGGCGTTAAGTTCCGCCCTTCAAATACCTCGAAAAATCAGCAGAAAATGAAGAACGGAGTATTTTGACACTAGTATGCAGATGCATACCCTGCTTTACGCTGTATCTTACAGTGTAAACAAAAAAAAAACTGTTGTATGAACGAAACATAACATTCTACAAGATTAATAAATAAATTCTAAATTATATAGAATTTGAAAGCAATGAATACTATAATATTCGATAATTTAAGTAATACGAGTCCTTCATACACTAGACTACAGACTAGCTTTTGCACGTGTACTCGTATTACGGTTATTACCGTGTTATTACTGTGTTATTACTTTTCAACATCATCTTGTGAGATTCTCGATGAATAGGAAAAGATTTTCTATTTTTGTACTACCTGAGTGGGATATTTAGATGTTTATTATTTACTTTCGTATTATTACATTAATTAAGCTATATTTTTTATGTGAGGAGGGTCTTGAAGCAGGGGCACAAATGTGTGACTGTAAATGCGACTGGTTGTGGGTTCGATTCCCACTCAAGGAGATGAAATACCTACTTGTTTAAATTTATATTTCCATTTCTTCGCTCTGGTGTCGAGGCAAAGCGCGGCGTTGGGTTCTGCCACTCAACACGCAGTTATTATAAATAATACATATTACAAACATAGAAGAACAATCTACATACAAGTAGTATCTCTAAATGGGCTGAAAGCGGAACCTCTGAAAAACGTGCCATTTTTTAAATAGCTGTCATTGAATGCAACATGTCTCTTGCTGCTAGTCTACAGTGTAGAGTAATGTGAGTAATAAAATACTGCAAGCAGTTCCAGTGTCTCGTCGGGTCGGCAGTTAGTGTGATGGTTGCCATTAGTTAGGTGGTGCCGCGCGGGTGCTACGCCGAGCTTACCACTTCGTAGGGCGTTAGGATCTGTTTTATATAAACTTTTTTTAGCTTAACTTCATAGGATTTCCCAATTTGGTAGACTAAAAGCACGGCTTTTAGTCTACCAGACTGCAGCATGGGTTCCGCTGCTTAACACACCATGTCTCAAAATTGGGCATAATAACATTATACTTACGATATATAGGGCTGAATTATATATGCAAGTTTGAGTAGTACGGGAGAAAGGTACCTTTGACCTATATAAGTACAGTATCGATGATTATGGAAGAAGGTCGCATGTATGGCTTGAGGACTCTATGATATATGAAAATATTGATGAAGGCGGACGAAACAGGTACCGTGACTCTCAGGAATAATGCTTAAACTGTATCTATGCTTATATATTTGTTTTAAGTAATATTTTTTTTTTATATAGATACAAAGCCAGTCGTGGCGTACGAGCACGTAATCGTATGACTGTTAAACAAGACAGGTGGTGGGTTCAATTCCTGCTCGAAGAAATTATATATTTTATATTTTAATTTCTTCGCTCTAGTATCGAGGCAAAGTGCATTCAACGCGCAATGCCTTCAAAATTTTCTTTATAAATATATAATATACAGAAAAATCGAGCTCTTTAAGGATAATTTGGTATTCCTTAAAATCCTCGTAATGGGTAACAAATAAGCTACCAACCTATTTTTTGGCAAATCAGCACAAAGATCTAATATTTCCCATAGGGCTCTTTACGTTAAGGGTTTATGTGATATAGGAAAATGTTTTCTTAAAATGATCCTTCCACAGTATTGACATAGATAATGTACTCTTAATCCTGTGAGACACGTTCGCCGGGCTCCAGAGAGGTTCTCTAAAACAAAGACATGGAAGGAGATTAGAGACTTATCAGACGGCCTCGCTAGAAATATCTTAACGGCGCGGTACAAATAAATAGGGTTGGATATTTTCGTATACCGTTTATCTTTATTATCTCTAATGGTTTTGTGATGATGCTTTTCAATAAACTTTTTATGGTGTGATGGAAACTATCTGGAATCAGCTGTTGTTAGTTTAGTAAGATATCTTTGTTAATATTTTCGAATTTAATAAAACCAACTCGCAACTTGTTATACGGAATCAAATATGAACTAACGTAAATGTCGACCTTTATTTATGCTTTTATAGAACAAAAGAATAAAAAAATATGTAAATTGAGATATTTCATATATTTCGACCTTGAGTTATATAAACTAAGCCTTGGTTATTACACGATTCTTAATAATGTTTTATGCTCTATATGACATTTTTACAAGAAACAATATAGCTTTCGCGTCGCCATTGTTCCTACATGTTTAAAGTACATATGAAGTCTGCAGACAAGTGAAAGTCTTTGTGAATAAAAACATTTCATTTAGAGTCTACGATTCAAGCACAAGCTCCATTGTAATGATAGACAGACGAGTGGAATTCTTGCATAATTCACGCGAGTGTCAGACAGAATGTACTATCCACGAATTTTTCATAATAACCTTCAAGTTTCGTGCGCTAAGGATTCTCATCTATACTTTTATTTAATTTCATATAGTTTATTGTACGTCAGAGGCTAGTTGTGGCACAGGGTCACAAACTGTCTGTAATCACGACAGGTTGTGAGATCGATTCCCACTCGAGGAAATTACATCTGTAATGTTTTCATTTCTTCGCTATAGTGTCGAGGAAAAGTTGAGTTGCAATTGAACATGCAATGCTTTCAGAATTCCACGGAAAATGGCGAACGGAGTGTCTTAGCATTAGGTTCTCTTTGCCTTCGTTGCTGTGTGCGTGATAATAAAAATTGTACGTCAAAATTGTATTTTTTTATATTAACACAATTATTTAACGACGTCGTAGTAATTTTTTGAGTACTTTACACTAAAACTAACTTTAAAATTTTTTTTTTTTCACAAATTCTCATAAATTTTGTATGTTACCCTAGAAAAAAACATCTCACATACAAAAAAATCCTTGACAACAAGATTTAAATCTGCCTAACATTGACTAAAATAGTCCTAAAATGATGAATGTACAAATTGATAAGGCCGCCTTTGTGCATTTTATGTCCTAAGATAATCATTGTAATTCTTGTAAATGTGCAATAAAGACTTTTTATCTTATCTTATCTTATTGTCTATTGTTTAATCTATTTCATTTGTCCATGCTTGTATTGTTTAGGCTAGCGCCATGTGGCATTGTAAAAACAGACATTCGCTCTGGTCCCCCTAATCCCGTGCCGCGGCACTTTACCCTTCACTCATTTGCATAAGTCCGTCCGTTACAAGATGGGTTGTTCACTTAAATAAGACCCGAATGTCCATTCACTCAGATTATTCAGTGTATTTAAAGTATCAATTGGGGAATTAATTAGATAATGTTTTATGTATGAGTCTCAAATCTCTGGAGTGGTATGGTCGACTGAAAAGAAAGCTTACATTAAAATGTTAATGGTACTAAGTGAACTCAAGAAATGTTAAGTCAAATATTGAATATTGCTTACTTAAGAANTCGATTCCCACTCGAGGAAATTATATCTGTGATGTTTTCATTTCTTCGCTCTGGTGTCGAGGAAAAGTTGAGTTGCAATTGAACATGCAATGCCTTTAGAATTCCACGGAAAATGGAGTGGAGTGGAGTTTCTTAGCACTATGCTCTCTTTGCCTACGTTGCTGTGTGCGTGATAAAAAATATTTATTAAAATTGTATTTTTTTATATTAACACAATTATATAACGACGTCGTAGTCAGTTTTCGAGTACTTTACACTAAAACTAATTTTAACACTTCTTACGTAGAAAAAAACATCTTACGTAAAAAAAAACCTTGACAACAAGATTTAAATCTGCCTAACATTGACTAAAATAATCCTTAAATGATGAATACACAAATGATCTATTGTTTAATCTATTTCATTTGTCTATGCTTGTATTGTTTAGGCTAGCGCCATGTGGCATTGTAAAAACAGACATTCGCTCTGGTCCTCCTAATCCCGCGCGGCACTTTACCCTTCACTCATTTGCATAAGTCCGTCCGTTACAAGATGGGTTGTTCACTTAAATAAGACCCGAATGTCCATTCACTCAGATTATTCAGTGTATTTAAAGTATCAATTGGGGAATTAATTAGAGAATGTTTTATGTATGAGTCTCAAATCTCTGGAGTGGTATGGTCGACTGAAAAGAAAGCTTACATTAAAATGTTAATGGTACTAAGTGAACTCAAGAAATGTTAAGTCAAATATTGAATATTGCTTACTTAAGAATTCTTTTTTTTCTATTTTATTATAATATTAAACATTTTATTTAGTTGAACGCGGTAATTTAGGGTACTACTGGATCGATTTCATAAATTTGATCAGAGTATATAACAATACAGAATTCTTAGTAACCGTCGGTAAAAACTAGTATTTATACAAAATATATAATGTATGTAATATGTTGAAGCAATTCTTATTAACGAAGGCCTTCTATATTACAAGGGATTTAATGTAGAACTTAATTTGTCACCTTGTTTTATTCAATTTGTTTCTTGTTTCTACCTGTTACCTGTTTCTATTCTATTTAAAGTATCTATATATTTCTTAATACTTTTAGATATAGAAACATACAGGAAAACCGTTACTGAGGTATCACTAAATTATTTATATTCCGTCCCAACGGAAATGGGTTGAGCCATAAATAAAATAACATTACAAAGAAAATAAGTTTTATAGCTCTCACGAAAACAATCGAGTAGAACAAAAATATGCACAGAAGATCTCAATAGAAACGACAATTGAAGCTTCAGTAATGTTCGATATATCA
This sequence comes from Heliconius cydno galanthus, assembly GCA_036379175.1. NCBI lineage: Eukaryota > Metazoa > Arthropoda > Insecta > Lepidoptera > Nymphalidae > Heliconius > Heliconius cydno. The sequence continues at coordinate 156,991 of JAKRZM010000594.1, forward strand.
GTGGAAAACATAAGATGGCGATACAAAAATGGCTACAATTGGCAAAAAAGCGGCGTCACGCCACAAGTTTACCCAATAAATATTCCTAACTGCCGTTTCGTAAGGAAGTGAATGCTCGAAAACACAATGATGGCCGCCAGCATAGTACAATACTGCCTGGAACAAGTGAGGCATGTCCAACATATTCTATTTGTTGAGAAAATTACGGTCGCCTTGTTTATTTCTGTACATGTGTTTGTGTCTTTACGAATTTTGCTACCTTTGTGTGTGTTCACTATTTTATTAGCTAATAACTGATAAGTATTTTTAACTGACTTTATAAAAAGAGGAGGTTCTCAATACGTGGGAACCTTTTTAAAACCTTTAATAAAACTATTTAACCGGATTAAGGACGTATGTATACATATAACAAAGAAGTAAAAATGGCGTGTCTGTACAAATTAAATTAAATTAAAAATTCGGTATTTAATATACGTAAATAAGTCTCTACTATTATAACTGTACTGTTGTTATATGAGGGGCACGTGAAATAACAGCTTATTCTGTTCAGATGTCCATATATAATATGTTGTGCGTTGATGAATCGGCCTTCTTATATATACAGGATGTATGTATGTCAATCGACTTCTCAACAAATATCCCTCACAATAATTTGTGATACAACAAAAAAAGGAAAATTAAAAAAAAATATTGGATTCTTGAAGTAATAAGTTTTCCTATTTTCCATAAAAAAATGGTTTTTAGTCGCTAAATAGGGTCAATGTGCTGTAGGACAGCAATGTACTGATTTCCATACAATCTTCATCACCACCTTCGCCAGATATTAATAAAAATATAAAGACTGTTTCTAAATATAAAATATATTAAAATAATCATTTTAACAATTATATTATTCGCTTTCTTATATTATTACGTTTTCATTCGAAACATAATTCATAACAGAAAAACTTTCTTACGGTACCGAAAAAAAATGAACCATTGCCGTAAATTGATGGCATCTAGTGTAATATAAAAACTAATAAAACTTGCGAGTGATTTATCACAACTAAATATATTACACATTATGAAAATTAACGTATAAATCTTTTGACAGGTAAGAAAAATTGGCAATATAAAAGACATGACTCTCAGTCGATAGAAGTTTGTGCCGTATAATGACAATCTATTTTTCCTCGTCTCTCCTATAATTTGGATGATGGTTGGACAGATGATTAAGAAGTAAAGATGTAGTAGTGTTTTTATTGAATATAGGTTTTTTTTATAAAAACAACTATACTTATGGAGTCCGTAGTGGCGCAGTGGCACGAGCGTGTGAACTCCTCGGTTGAGGGTTTGATTCCCACTTGTGGAAATGCGCTCAACGCACAGTGCTTTATTCACCCAACGGAAAGTGGGGAACGAGGTGGTATACAGCGTAAAGCTGAAAAAAAGTAGTTATACACTTACAAGACAAAATTAGAGTTCATTGTGGTACAGTAAAAATCTTGCTTTCTACTCAACGTCTTGCTTTTTTTCAAATTTTTTTTAGGAAGAACATTTAATCTAGAGAATAAATAAATTAACCCTACATATTTATCAAGAATTTCTTAATAATTTATTAATTAAACCATAGTAAATGCAAATAAAAATAATAATCATAAATCAATTGATAATTATTATTAAGCTTTTCGAATAAATTAAATATAACTGCCGTCGCAACCATTAAACGCAAATTTAGGTTACCCGCAACGGCCGTTTCAGCATATAAAATAATATAGAAATATAACTATTTCCCATAAATTTGTAAAGTACGCTTTTAATTTTTATTTCTATTAGTATATAAAAAAGTAAATGTTTAGTGATTTTTTTACATGGCTAGTTCTACGCGGCTCATTTACAGGTCAAAGGAGAATTAAAATTGAATACAAGCTGGGAAAAAGGAAATCAAGAATATCGTATATATAAGAAGAACAGATAAGGTAATTTGGGCACATATAGCGACGGAGTGATGCTAGAATAGTAAGAAAGATTTAAGAAGTAAAAGAGAGCCATAAGAGAGGCACAGGGAGACCTTGGTTGACCTACGAGTATACAGTATCGATGGCACTGTAGGAACGTCACGTAAAATGCATGAGGAGATATCCGAATCCAAATCATAATATATGAAGTGGTTAATGACAGCGACAGTGGACGAGGCGAAAGAAGTAGAGGTCATAGTATTTGGCGCTACATTCTCTCTGGATATTCCGCAAGGGACAAAAAAATATAATATTTAAATAATATAAAGATCTACATTCAAAGCAAATTACTTGTATGAAGTGAGTGCAGTGTATGCATGTAAAGACACATGGAGAAACTAGTTAATATTATTGTCCTTACGAAATTGTAAGCTAAGCACAGCCCCTTTAGAATTCAAGGCTTTATGTAAAACATTTTATCTTAAATATATTTCTAGATAAGAATATTACCATTTCATAAGTAGTTTTAACCTTTAATTTTGCGTTGTAAAATATTTTCTTTTATTACTTTAGTTAACATAATTATATTAGAATGAATGTAAAATAACAGCAGTCTTTATTTAAGTATCATAAAAAATAGAAAACAGAATTGTTGAGCTTTTTAAATTATTAAAATTATGACTACAATTTTAATAAAATTGTTAAATGAATAGAATATGTTAGTAATAAACTTATTTTTTTTTTAACTTTCATTGTAACCTGCACATTGCAGGGTAGACAGAGGGAACCTAGTGCTAAGACAGTCCGTCCTCCACATTTCTCCCAACTCTCGAGACATTGTATGTTGAATGGCGGAACTCAACACCGCATTTTGTCTTGATACATTTCCCAGCATCGAACTTATAACCGCGATTTTTATGATGGTTTTTAGAGTCACTGTGCTGCTGCGGCACGACGGCCTTTGAAACTTTTACTACAGTTGTTACATATGTATCAGATCTAACTGAAATGTTTCTGAAACAGGAAAGTCTCAGTAGTTGCAAAGCAACCAATATAAACTTGAGTCAGAAAGGTGTTTTGGAACGAAATACATTTCCTTAAGTAAAACATATTGCAATTGTTAACACCAGCAGTGCCTTAAAAAAATTTTATATACAAACGATAATTAAGTAACGACAGTAGTTTCAAATTACTGCACTAACTACACTAATGTCGCTGTTACTTTCGTCTAAAGCTTATAATATGAATTATCTATAATAACCAATTTTTCGAGGTAAACGGCGGAATTCAACGCCGCACTTTATTTTGTTACTTGAGCGATAAAATAACTCATTCTCTCGAATAGAAATCGANGAATAGAATATGTTAGTAATAAATTTAATTTTCGTTTTTTAACTTCCCATTGTAACCTGCATATTTTAGTTTAGGCAGAGGGAACCTAGTGCTAAGACATTCGGTCCTCCACATTTCTCCCAACTCTCGAGACATTGAATGTTGAATAGCGCAACTCAACCCCGCACTTTATCTTGATACATTCCCCAGCATCGAACTTATAACCGCGATGTTTGTGATGGTTTTTCAAGTCACTGTGCTGCTGCGGACGACGGCCTTTGAAACTTTTACTACAGTTGTTACATATGTATCAGATCTAACTGAAATGTTTCTGAAACAGGAAAGTCTCAGTAGTTGCAAAGCAACCAATATAAACTTGAGTCAGAAAGGTGTTTTGGAACGAAATACATTTCCTTAAGTAAAACATATTGCAATTGTTAACACCAGCAGTGCCTTAAAAAAATTTTATATACAAACGATAATTAAGTAACGACAGTAGTTTCAAATTACTGCACTAACTACACTAATGTCGCTGTTACTTTCGTCTAAAGCTTATAATATGAATTATCTATAATAACCAATTTTTCGAGGTAAACGGCGGAATTCAACGCCGCACTTTATTTTGTTACTTGAGCGATAAAATAACTCATTCTCTCGAATAGAAATCGAACCCACATCGAACAGATCGCTGTGATGTTGTGCCGCTGTACCACAAGTTAAAAATTTTCTGCCTTTATGGTCATCTAAATCACAAAAACTGTCTAAGAATTAATTCCCTAAATCCAACTCTTGTCTAAACCTAGATATTTTTTACCCTTGTTACCATTTCAAAGGAGGATAATTGTGCTACGCATAATTTGGCTTTAGGAGAAAGGTACATAAAAGTAATTAGGCCTATTTATCACGAAGCTATTATACACATGCCGTGAAGAGGTCCTTAATGTTTAAAAATGAATAATTAAGGTAAAAATGAATGGTTGTGAAGATGATGTTTTTAGCAGCGGACGTTGAAAAAGGTCTTGGCTCGTATATTTTGTTTGTTGAGAAATTATTATGTTTTTTATAAGTATATATGTATTTTATAGTATGAATTAATATTTGAATTGCTAATCTGCGTTTAAACATTTCTATATTGCATCTAATATGTGTATAAACATATAAATTTGTTAATTTGTAAATAATCTTTTAAGCTTTGTGCTAAAGTTAGCTAGTTTATTTAGTTTTTGGCTAAGGCTTGGCTAAGTGTCTGACTGAACACGCAGTGCTTTCAGAGGTCTACGGAAAATGCGTAAAATTATTACATAATTATAAAATTTTCTGCGAATAATAAAGAAAATGAAATATTTTTATAAATATAAATATTTTGAGATTGGAACAATCATTTATATATTGTTAAGACTCAAGTATGAACCTCACTGATATGTTAGAAACGTGAACTACTATGAAGCCACTTTAAATTAGAACTCGATGTATAATATTAATTAAAGTACTATTCTCTTTAAAAAAAGTAAATGTCGAGGCAAACGTGGTGGTGTGTAACACTTCCCTCAGCTTACTTTACTGTGTGAAGCTGATTTTAAATTAGGATGCACATTTATAAAGGAAAATACGAAAATATAAAAAAATGTATTTAAAAAGAAGAAAAAAAAGATGATTTAATAGTATAAATGTCTATAAACTGGCGGAAGTGAAATATTGCCTCAATTATTCCAAAGTTTTGCAATAAGAAAGAAGCAAGGAACTCGATAACTTCAGTCAGCGAGTTGAATATCGAAATTGCCCTTCATGAGGGATTAAAGTCACGACCTTACAGTTAGTTTGCCTACTGATATTTACTTTTGCCTAAATATACTCTGGGGCATTTATAGATTTTATATTTCAATAGTTCTGGAAACAAGTTACAAAAGGAAAAATTTGGATGATTTTCTATTTGAAATATAATAGATATTTATTTTTGCTTTATTATTTTTATATAGGCTGGGAATATGCATATATCTTAAACATGAATTATTTCAAAAATGTTGTCTTTGTCTCATTTTTGAGTACGACAAAAGAACCACAGTTTTACTTATTCAGCGCTCTTTGTCTTTTCTTTTAGTTTCACGTTGTCCTTCTTAAAGCAGGGTAACCAGAGGAACTCTGGGAACCTAGAGAACCTTTCGCTGAATTCTCAAGGCATTGCATGACGAGTGGCGTAACTCAACGCCGTGATTTGCCTGGTTACCAGAGCGAGAAAATGAAAGCATTAAATATATAATTCCTCCGATTGCTTCAAACCATCATGTTTATGTTTTGTAAAACATTATTGTATAAAACAAAAAAGACAAAACTTGCAAAACATCTGAAAAGTAAAAAAAAAAGATAAACAAGCATTCGTCATTTACTCAGGTTTAATATCTCATTAGTTTTATTTGCGTTGTCTCCAAAACTGCCGCAAACTTTGGCTCGGTTGCTATCTATTATGAAATTCAAGCTTCAAGAGCCTTAAGAGAAACGCAACTATCATGGAAGTCAAGTTTTCCACTCAACTATCTTTTAACGAGCGAAATGAATATAATTCAAGAATGTTTTATGTTCGGGCACCAAGTTTCATCTGCGGGTGCTTCTGAATAATGTGGAGCATTAATAAACAGGGTCGGTTCCACTGCAGTGAGACTGGAAGAGGATATAATTAATTATGTCACCCAGATAGCAACATCTACAGCGACCAGACACTATCGCCTAGGATTCAGATTGTGAAAGTTAATGATATGGTTAAAATCCTATGATTTTTAATTGCGATGGGCCTCGAATTCTTTAAAACTATTTATCTTCATATCCACACCAAAAGAAATCATCTTCACTCTGTACCCCGCCTATAGCAGGGTAGGCAGAGGGAACATGTGCTAAGACACTCCTTTCTCCATTTTCCGCTGAATTTTTCGATGCATTACGTGTTGATTAAAATATTAATAAATAAAAATTAACTCCGCCGAATGGGGATCGTGAAATTATAATATTTAGATTTTGAATTTGTCACTAAGCAAAATACACATAAATATATGTATTTATGTGTATTTTGGTTTGAAATACAAATTTCAGCAAATATTTATAAATTCAAATATATTTCCATCTAAATTATACACACTAAATAAGTATAACATAAAATACCCAGGAATAATATATTAAAAAAAACAAGAATAATGTCATTTTCCCGTTCTATAACTTTAATTTACATTTTAATACGAAAACCAACGTCCGTGAAATATATTTTTCTAACCCGCAAATAGGACTACAAGCATTACTGGTGTAGAGTAAGATTTTTATTTCATATTGCAAAGTATTATTATAATACGAAACAACGCCTGCAATATCATCGCACATGGAATGCAGCTAGGGATATTACGACCGAGTATAGTGCGCCTAGAGTATATTGTTTTTCATAATTTTAAACTAGTATGTTGTTTCCTTTGTTCTGTAACAGTGAAGCTAGGAATAATTTACCGCAATACTCTACATTTCCATTATATTTAGTTGTTATACTTGAATAATGTATTAATCATACTGAATATAATATACTGTGGCATAATATTACAGTACGTTTATTTCAGAAAATGTCAGGATTTCTTTTTAGAATTTATATTTCATTGTGTACGTATATATATTAGAAAGTTTAGCTTCAAATATACTTTTAATTGTTATATTTATATTTATATTTGTTCGCTCTGGTGTCGAGGGTTAAATTCCGCCATTCAACATGCAATGCCTCTAGAATTCTGCGGAAAATTGGAAACAGAAGAGCCATAAATGGGAACGAAATGTCTGGGCCTTAGGTTTCTAGGTACCTGCCTACCCTGAAGAAAAATGACATCTAAATTGAAATACCGTAGATAACAAATGAGAATAAGAAAATCAACACCACTAACAGAGTCGAATCTTAATATAAAGCCAATTTGTCTTGCTTCCGACATGAAAAATAGAAATGGAATGGCGACTTTATTTTTTCCTGGGATCACATTCATTTTTTACGTCATCATTGTCGGTCGGTGCGGACAGTTCCGCGTAGATCATTATCAACGTTTATTTAATCATTAATTTATCACTGCCATACAAATTATCCACGTAAAAAAACGGCCTATTTGACAGGAAATAAATTGATTGTGCGTTTTTTTAGTATAGATGGCTTAACTAAGGTTGTGAACGGTTTCAAAGCCTATAAGTTTTATGTAATGAAGCAAAAAGTGACGTTAAGTTCTGATACTCATTATTCAATGTACCGAAGTCATTAATAAATGTATAGAATTCAGGCGTAGAGCAGAGAACGGAATAACTTATTTTCTTCTCTCTGTTTACCCTGTTAGCTTCTATTAGCTAGCTTATTATATTTTTGTTAGCTTCATGCTGTATCTCTCACATAGTAAATTAGGCAGAGGTTACCTAGGAACCTAAATGTGTTAATTTCCGTCAACTTCTCGAGGCATTGCGGGTTGAGTAGCGGAATTCAACGCTGCATTTTGCGAGGGATAATAAAGTACTAAATATTTCTTTAATCCGTGTGGGAATCGAACCCATAACTGTCGCTATCGCCAGTCGATGTCCTCTAATTCAACAATTTCGATTTAGTCGACGCCCTCTAATTTCGGCCTAACTGTTCTTAGATATTGTTACAAATTAAAAATGAAAAAATTGCAACTAAAATTAGTTGCAATTCTATACGAGTAAATACTCGTACAGAATTTACCATAGAAATTAAAAAGTTCATGTCATTAAAAATAAAAATAGAAAAAGATAACAGTGATATAATCTAATATAATTTCTTTGTCTCTCACAAAATAAAAGTGCGTAAAAATATGCTTAATTAGCAAATAAATTGTATAGTACCAGTTTGAATGCAGCTCGAATAAAATTTTCATTAATGTCACAAAATGTTTGCCTTGTTTTTACTTCCTTTATGTTAAACATTGGCTTAAAGTCCACAATTAATGTGAGTTTTTCCGTAGTAAAAAGTATTTTATAGTGGTATATTTTACGATTACGTAGCGTAATAAATTGTACTGGTGTCCATTTTTCCGTCCAAATGAAGAATTTGAGGATTTTATATTGCGTTTATTTTAATGTGCAAAAACATATTTTACGAGGAACGTTGAAGTTATATTTTTTTAAATGTTATGACTATTTTGATTTAATAGCACGTAAATTCATATTTATATATATTTTTTAGCTTCTCGCTGTATCCCACATGTAATAGGATAGGCAGAGAGAGAGAGAGTGTTAAGACTCGCGGCTCCCCATTTTCCGCTGGATTCTGGAGGCATTGCGTATGGCGGAACTAAACGCCACGATTTGCCGACGCAAGAGCGAAGAAATGAAAATATAATTTCAAATAAATATTTAATTTTCTGGAGTGGAGATCGAAACCATAACCAGTCGCATTCACATTCACACTGTGTGATCCGCGCCACAACTAGCCTCAAAAACAAAACTTCATTATAATAAATATTACAAAAATATCATTTGATTTGCAAATCCCAGGAATGACCAGAGCTCCTCACCAATGGGCCCGACACCTGCATTGCTAGGATAGGAATACTTAATAGAGTTTTCTCTATACAAGCATCTGTCGCGTTTTACTGTAGGTAGTTACGTAGGTCTAGTGATAACTCACTCTGTACTCTACTTACGTATTAAATACAAATATCTAGACATCCCATTCAAGTACCACGACAACCAAATGCCACACTACCTAAACAGACTACAAAAACTATGAACATACTCGTAATTTAACACAAATAATTAACAATACAAAATAAAAACTTTGAATGAAATTTCAATCCACAACAATTGTAAACAGATATATAGCAAACATATTTTCTATATTTAACAGCAAGTAGTTTAAAATCTGAATAACATCCACCCAATCAATTAAAAGCACAAAGACCAAATGAATTACTTATCATTCTCGCAGCCAGTTAACTCCATTGACAGGAATGTAAAATGTAATACAGATGTAGTTCTACATTCATCATTTTAATTAACTGAAGCACCGTATACTGTATGGAATGGTACAATGATATGACAAAAATACAAAAAAAAAACTTTTATGGTATATTATAATTAAATATTATTGATTTATGTATTGGCGTATTACAAATAGATGTTAATGTTGACTTTTTAGGGTCCCGGATCTTTAATTAAAAAGAAACGGAACCCTTATCGCATCTCTTTTTGTCTGTCTGTCCGAATGTCTGTCTTAACTTGCAATTCACCGAAATTGAAAGGCTGCGGGAACCTTCTCCTTCTCTTCTCTTCCTCGTATACTCGTATATCCGCACCTAGGTAGCCAGATGTCACCTTAAGATCTACTTTGTCATTTATAATATGCTTCATCGTAGGTATTTATCCCAGCGAGAATCGAATCCAATACCATCTCGTGTCAAAATTTATTTCAATTTACTTTTACGCTGATTCTATTCAGATGCAAATATTTTTATTAAGCCAATGTGCGATCGTAAACGCGACAGTGTGGAACGTGAAACGTGTGGGTTCGATTCCCACTTTAGAAAAAAATATATTTTCATTTCCTTGCTCTGTAGCGAGCAGCTGCTTGAACTTTAAGGCAATGACTCTAGGATTCGGGGGAAAGAGGGGAAAGGAAATATCTGAATGGGAACAGAATGTCTTAATACTAGGTTCCAGGTTCCCTCTGTGTGCTCCCTACTATGTGCGGGATACAGCGTGAAAAAATAAAAAATAATATTTATAATAGAATACACAGTGACAAGGGACACATCACTCTGTTTATCATTTCGTTAATCTCTACACGTACTCGTAAATATCAAAAGAGATATTGTTATTTATCATTATATTTTAAACCAAATGCAGCATAAATTTTAGGCATTTTTAATATAAAAATACAAGCAGTATTATTCAAACTGTTATTTTTATTACGTACATCGATGTCCCCGATAGATTAATGGATTCCATATATTCATGCTGGCTATAGAATAATATATGTACATCTACTTTATTTACTTTCGTGTAATTTGTCGAGATATGTGGCTATAGTATTTACTATATGATCGACAAAAATCAATATCATTAATTACATAATTATTATCATTGTTATGAATGCTTAAAATAGAAATCGGCGGAAAGTGGGGAACGGAGTAACTTAACACTAGGTTCCCTCTGCATACTATAACTCATCACTCTGTCTACTAAAACCTTTAACACCTCACTGAACTGAACTGAACCTCATCGGACCAGCTAATCAGAATGCGAGCATCAAACTATCCACGATCTGCCATTCTAACGTATTATCTGCATCGCTTTTATGATAGAATTGCAAATTTAAACCCTTTGCAAGCACTTTGCATTTGGAAACACAAATTCGCTTTTACGCTTATTTGCATGCCGTGTCACAGTTGCGGGGACTTCCGAAACGTTGCAGCAAAATTGTCCACATCGTCCCCTTTATTAATATTATATGCTAACACCGTCCTCCTAAAGCGTCTGGTCTCGGCGCGAGATTTGTCCACTTAAATATTTATTTTACGTCAGACTTAGCTTAGCAGCAATTTACATTAATGGCTTGTCATAAATTCTTGCCTATCAAATGTTTATTGCATATTTCATTATAACATTCATTTATAAATTGTCAGGGCATAGTGGTGAAGTCAGGACAGCGTTTGATTGTAAGCACGATGAATGTGGGTTCCCAATCCTGACTCAAGGAAATGATTATATTTAAATTTATTTAAAATCTCTCACAACTTACTTTGCCTGGAATATTGGACCGAAAGTGAATTCGCAATGTTTTGAAAATTAGGTGGAATAGAGGGAACTGACAGTCTTAACACTAGCTCCTTTCTTTTCTTGTTTTTAAATCATATGAAAAGTAAAAAGCATTCTATGTTCTACACTACTGAGTAAGCGCCATTGATTTAGTAAATTCTAATCCTGACTAAAAAACAATATGTTCCTAGAATTCAACGAAGTTCTAGGTGAATCAAATATTTAACATGAGGAAGTAAGGTTTCTTGTAGAACTAAGTACTGAAACAAACACTAAAAGTTTTATAAAATCGAGCGTAAGAGGAATATTCTATTCTTTATTTCTACTACTCGTACTCTCGAGTGAGTATAATTACTTACTTACTATCCGTATATAGGATAAATTATATTTAAAATTGCTAATATTATGTTGTTTATGTATTTTATTTAATAAATGGTTTGTAGTGATCATCAGAAAGATGTTGAACGCTTCGCCTATGCAAGATTTTAAAATAAAGATTAAATTAAGCAAGATTGTTGTTACAATATAATATTTTACTCCTAAGCCGTTTGAGGCTCTAAAGTGTACATGAAAACAATAATGAACAAAAACTATAACAATCAAAATATTTACAAATGTATAAAAAACTTAACGAGATAAAAAAAAATAAAGCAAAACTCAAACCGGCACCTCTAAAAACCTTAGTGCTCTAGCCAATTCATCCACTACGTCGAAATGTATACGCTATGCTGCTACATAATTATTTTGCTTCCACTAAGAACATGCCACAGTATACATAAATCTGACCTTCCAACGCCAACCTAACATAAACATCTAGATTGGCTGATATAGGCACTCGACCCTCAGTAAGTGGGGCAATCCATTCGCCCTTACCAGCATGTGGAGACCATAAATAATATTGCACACCTGTTAGTTGATTATACAGATAAAGAAATTTAGTGTACGCATTCACTGCTTATATTTGGTTTATAGTAATGCTTAAGATTTCTCATAATACTGGTTGTTGAGGCCAATATAGAAAATCGTGAAATCTTACGGTTTAACATTGTACGAGGTTGAGTTCTGTTATGATGTCTCATTAAAACAGCATGAAGAAAATAATGTCTTTTTTATATTCTGCATTATGTGACAAAAAGCTCGAGTGCAGCTAAGAAAGCTAAATATTGTAAGCTAAGTAAGTGAATATACATTTTAAGTTTTAAGTAAATTAATATAAATTTTAAGAAAAGGCAAAATAACTATATATAGTATATATATATTTATAATATAATTGTATTGTTTTATATATAATTTTCGATTGGTACATAATAGATTATTTAATTTTATAAAAAACTAGCGGTCCGCTCGCGGTTACACCCGCGTGAACTATGTTATTATTAATTTATGTCTCCATGACTACGTCCTAGTGACGTCTATGCAAAATTTGAGACTCCTAGCATTTGTAGTAACGAAGTTTCATACAAACTTTCGACCCCAAAAACAACCCCTTAGAAGTCGAATATTGCAAATTCCCGTCTTAGCGAGCACCTACGTCCTATAAGTAACTCCTATGCAAAATTTGAGATTCCTAGCACTTGCAGTTTCTGAGATTTCGTGATGAGTGAGTGACCTTTCGATTTTATATATATAGATAAAAAAATATATAAAAATAAAAGTACAAGTTCTGTAAATGCAGACTTCTATAGAGTGGCTCCTTTAACTATGATAACCTTTAAATTTTAATTAGGTCCTTGCCATTATGTTGCCTCAAGGGCGAGATCATTTACGTAGAAATATTTATTCGACTCAATGAGCCGAAGTAATTTTCATCTATTCTAGAAAATTTAAGGCTTCTTCGTGAATAACTCTAAATTTAATTTAAGAACAATTTAATGTTGAAAGAACAAAAATTGACAAACCAATATTGGATTATTTGAAAGTAACTTAAAATTTAAACAACTTGAATGATAATAGAAAATAAAAAAAACAATTTCAAAACGCTTTATTAATATTTTAATATGTCTCTATTTAACTTTTAACGTAACTCAAATACAATTTTCAAAATAATAATCAGATATTTAATACGTTCTTCATTCATCTTAATTAAGTTTTCACATAGTACAAATTAAATAATAACATTTTATTAATTATATAATATTTTTGTAGAAACCCTGAAATTTAATTTTAAATATGAATTTTCTCTCTCACAAGTAGCATTTCACCGTATACATCGAGTGTCTCTAAACACACAAGTTGATAAAGATATAGTGATATCATAAAGAATGTTGTTGCATCAACCGCTATGTGAACACGTTGTGTCCAAGTGCTTATAGCCCAAGTTCTCAGGGCCCCCAGTACTACGTTTAAGATAAAAAAATTTCGAAGAACTTTGATATTTAACACATACATTACCATTAGTTTGGATGAGAGCTGTTCCAGGCATAATTTCCGTACACTTACAAAATCGAAATTTCTGTAGTAGTCCATTCGTAGCATTACAACCAGGTACAGTATATAATATTACATAAATAAGAATAATTTCTTTTTGGCATAAGCATATTCCATTTCATTTCTATCTTTCTCTAACATCAACATACATTTAAAATATAACCATAAGTTAAACAAACGTAATGGATCATCCTTCAACTACAATACTCTATCAGACATGCATAGCCTCCATAAGCTATGGCGATAAACGCCCATTGGTAGAGCAACAGGCTTAATGGAAAAGTTAATTTTAAACGAGCCAGCTTTACTACGCTTCAGTTGGGCCTGCGATTAATGGGGATTAACTATGGTTAATTGTTTTCGTGAGCCGGGTCACTGACGTCCCCTTATATTTGTAATTTGTTATGTACATCCATTTGGCTCTCTCTGCTTTTGTAAATGTATTTATATACTTGTATGGTATAATAGGAATAATGTAGTTATCATGATGATAAATGTACTTGAGGTTAGTTGTGAAGCAGGGGCAGAAGCGCGTGCCTGTAAGTGATAAGACGTGGGTTCAATTACCGCTGGACGAAATGACATAATAATGGTTATATCACCATTCTATTCATTCTGTTGAAATTATGTACAATATGCCAATTTCAAATTTATAGCTTTTAATAGCTTTCAAAATAAATTTAAGTCTTTTGTTTTTTGTTATAAGGAATAACTCTTTATTTGTATTAATTATAAAAAATATCTTGTTCCAGGTAGACTGTGAAACTGGATGAAGAATAATAATGTTGTGACAAAAGTGTGGCCATGGTGTTAAAAATGAGTTTTTTCAAAATTTTCCATGATATATCGAATAACAGAACTATATTATTTATAATAGTGTTACTCTCGTTAAAACTGTGCAGCCCTCAGGACTTAAGCGAGGATTTTAATGAAGAAAACGTGGATTCAGATATAAGCATGGTGTCAGTGAAAACAAAGCTCCCTAGGAATGTAAACAGTCCTTGTAGGTTGAGTGAACTGCTGTGTGATACAGGACAGTGCATATCCTTGGATAAGTATTGCAACGGAGAGGACGACTGTGGTGATAAGAGCGATGAACCAAAATCATGTACACGTAAGTATTTAGTATATGTGATAAGATTTATTAATGCGATAAAAGGGAAATATTTTCTATGAAATAATTTAAAATTGAAAACAGTGTTTTTTATTTTTTAATAATCAATTTCTTTTTAAAGTTAAATTAAATTTAAATAATATTTGGCAGAACGAAATGCAAAAATGTATCTCATTATTAAAAGTAATATAATACAATTCAATAAAAATTAAAAATCTTATTTCTTTACTTAAGTTATATTACTTCCGGGCAAAATGAGGGTCACTAGTAAACAAATAAATGTAATAGTGCCTATTATTGCTTAAACTTATATCCAGTAATGTCGGTAGCATAGACTCGCTGCGGTGGCTTTTATGTAATATTCATAACTTCTTACAATATCTCTGCCAAAACATATTAGATTTAACGTTTCCGGATCTCTATATAGAAAAGTTATAATTGTTTTTTGGCATTCAGCAGTATTCGTTGAATAGTCGATACTTCCTAAGTGAATATATACATACTCGTATATTTTTTGTTCCGTTCATTATCATTTTGGGCGGTTTTCCAATTTTTGTTATAACCAAAGTGTTAAAACTAAAATTTTATATCGGATATTGTTTTTCATATTGTACAAAAATAACCTGTGCTTGTTTTTCGACTGATACCGTTATGCTGTTTTAAGATCTGTACACTCTACGAAGATACGTTAGTTAAAGTGAAAAGTTAACCTTCAAGAAGGCGTCTCGCTTTTTCTCAAGTTAAATAAAACGAGCTAAATGCCTTCTTTCTAATTTCATGTGATGTATAAATAACTTTTATTTTAATTATGGCCTAGTCGCCGAAAGTTATATTTTTTACTATTTGAAACAAATTGGTGTTATGGTCCTATTTTAAATTAAAAAACCGATTATACGCGACTTGTACCACCGTAGATTTTGTACCAATTTCATGATTTACAATCGGGGGAGTAAAATATTTAATATTTCTATTTTCTCGCTTTGATAACGAGGCAAAGTCGGCGATAAGTTCCGCCACTTGCACGCAATGCCCTAAGAATTCGGCAGAAAATACAGTAAGTAATTAAAACAGAATGTACGGTAAACCTATGCATAAATACTAGGTTCCCATATTTCGTCTGTCTAACCCGCTATGTGCGGGATACAGCGTGAAGCTAAAAAAGTATAATTTGTAATCTACTCTTTTTAATTTAACGAACTCTATAAAAAAAACTGACTTGTACAGCTTTGCAGCCTTTAAATACGTTTCTACGCAAGAAACGTCCAGCGCGATAATTGTCTTACACAAAAGACTGCGCAGATGGCCTCACAAAGGGGATTGAAAGAACTAGATTATTCTGTTCCCACTGTTCTCGGGGGAACAACGTCGTTTGGGAAGATGGTAGACGTGATGGCCTCACTTCATTATCTTTCGACCTTTGATAACTGTAATCTACTACATTATTTATATTAACTGGTATTTTAAATAAGCTGCTTTTTAGATAGACTTTTGAATGTTTTTTTCTTAATATATCTATGTATGTAATTTATATAAGTAACGTTATACGTAAGAGTAGATTCTGAGATAAATTGCCTTCCATGTTATTTACTTCTATACGTACTCTGTTACGTGAAAGAAAATACTGAATTAGAACAGTTATAGAAATCCCTCTGTCAAAACTAACCCCGATTGCAATATTAGGTTGGGAATTTAATATTTAAGACGAAGTTCTAATTGGTGCCGTCTACACGGAAGCCCAGGTTCATTGAACGTTTATTTCAAGGAAAATGTACTGTGACTGTTTCAATTCAGTATTTTCTTTCACGTAAAATAGTATTTTGACATGATATGTAGAGAGGAAGAACAATGAAGAAGTAGTAAACTTGTTAATAGATCATTCTCAAATAATTTTCAAAAAAGTAAATGATATGGTTCGATTTCCACTTGGACAAACAAAAAAGATTTTCATTTCCCTGGCTTGGCAAAATGTGACATTGGGTTTCGCCTTCTCTCTTTCCACTATACTATGCGGGACAAAATGCAAAAAAATTACCATTTATGTACCAAGCACTTTATTTTAATGACCTCAATAAAAACATATTATATATTTAACATGACAAGTCCATAACACAAACATTTCCGAGTATCACATTCTAAGCACTCAAAAACGAAGAACAATTAAGCTCCTTTAATTATGGCGGCAGGTGAAAACGAGCTTTCGCTTTTATCGTCCCCACGTACGTAGTCATTAGCCCGAAATGTGGCTACAATTAACGGGAAAAAACGCCGCGTACGTTTAATAAGGTGTTAAGTTTGCTGGCAGTTTCCGAAACTGTTTTAATTTGTCACGATATCCTTTTTAATATTTATTATTTCATTTTTGTATGTAAGGTTTATTAGCTGTAACCCGCATATAACAGAAGGCAGAGGGAACCTAGAGTTGAGATACTCCGTTCAACATTTTCCGGAGGATTCTGGAGGCATTGCGTGTTGAGTGGGTGAACTGAACGCCACGCTTTGCCTCGAATGCAGAGATCATTTCCATGAGTGGGAATCGAACCCACAACCTGTAGTGTTTACAGTCACACGCTTGTGCGTCAGAACTGGCTTTTAATTTGTGAAAATTTTTAAGTCAAGGAAACTTCCCTTCCCTTAATTAAAATTATACCAAATATCAATTCTTCTACTTATTTATGACGTTATTTTTTTATCAATGAAAACAATTCGTATATACAAAAGGTTTAAGCCCTGCAAAACTACGAAACTAACCTTCAATTGAAAATACACATTTTCTTATAATTTTGCTAGAAAGTAAATATATTATGAAGAACAAAGTCTTTAGTTTCGTTTCTTAATATTAAATTTACCTATAAAAATATCGATTTTTCTATATATATGACACTCGAAAGAATAAGAAAAAACTCGTTACTTTAGTTTAGCTTTTGTCTCCAACTCGACACAACTCTCGACATAAGCACACTATTGTCTATGTAAGGTTTGAAAAAACTTTACTTGAGCATAGACAATTGCATTTATAAACGTAGAATCTTAGAGAGTTCAGTATAACCTAAATATTAACCATAAGTTACTATCAAATGAATAAATTTAAGTAAATTTAAATACCGTCACTCAACACGCAATGCCTCCAGGATTTAGCGTAAGGTAGGGAATGAAGTCTATTAACACTAGGTTCCCTCTACCTATCCTGCTACATGCGGGATACTGCGTGCCACTGAAAAAGATAGCAAAAAATATATATATTTAATTTTAAAAAATAAAAATACAGAATACAGATTTTTAAGTCCATATTTCATTAGTATATTATTTATACAGATTATCCTACTTTACAGGTATTAGGTGCCATTTAACTATCATATTTGAATATTAAAGCCGTTTTAATCACTGACACGTCAGCGCTGTTACATATTCAGGCGCATAGTTTGCACGTAATTACAGTTGGGCCTGTTTGTAGTAGAAAGTAACTTTCTGATAAATTGACAGTTATACTATCGCTTAGAACGTTAGTTCGATAGTTTATCTATAGCTCGTTGAGTATGAAATATTTATTTATGACTCATATCGTGGCTTAAAAAACGTTTAATATTTATTCAAGGTGATGAGCAAACTATGACTACAGCTTTACTTTTGATAGGCGAAGGAATAATTACTTTTGATATTTTATGCGCACCATTACATTCAATAGAGTTAAATATAAATTTATATGTATTAATATAACGTTCATAGTGAAAATGGTGGACCTGGACATATACACTCTATACTTCCAACAAAAAAAACATATGATTGAGGCCAGGCGCATAAATGTGTTTTTAATGTAAATTTTTGACTACTTAAAAGTGGTTCTTGGTCGCAGATAAGCTTAAATACAAAATTATATGCGAAAAATAAGATTTAAATAGTTTTTTTAATAAACCAAAATCGCCAAAACTAAACATCATAATATAAAAATTATTTTCTTTTATGTTACAGTTTATCTTTCAGTACAATAATAATTCAATCACGTGCTCAGAGCAACTTTACAACGTGCTAATCTTAACTTTTAACAAACGTAATAAAAGTAAGATTTATTGCAAAATAAATGAGCAGGATCATCATTGTGTGGTTTCTACATAGAATTTCTCATTTCGTTCGTTCAGTTATTTCAGCTTTGTAGGAGGAACGAAAGTAATTTTGTATTATATATTTGTTTTCAATGTTTTATATAGTATTGAAAACAACCATGTAATTACGAAAAAAAATACGTGGTTGTATTGGAAGCTTTGTATTTTTTTAGATTTTTGTGTAGTATTTTTTTTAAATCATGCTAGAAAATCTTATTTTAAAAAGAAGCTATTAAACCAATCCTAACATATACAATGAGTTCTATATGTTTAAAATGTCTATTATTTCTTATTTTTTACTTTTACTTAGTGATACCATATAGATTGGAATAGGGATGGAAAATATAAATCAAAAATATAGAAATATATTCAACATTAATTGAATAAACCATTAATTTATAATGAACTTCAAGTACGACACTTGTTCCATGTGACGAGTGCATTTACGAAGCAAGTACCTACTTATTGAAATATTTTATGAAATATTCATTCCACTTTATAGGAATAGTTTGCATTAAAAATTTGATTTATTATTATATTTTATAAAAATATTATAAATGCGTTTTATTATAAAATGAAGGAACCATTTTAAACTGTACAAAAGTTTAGTTTTATTTGCTATTCAAATGTTTTCCGTTGTAAATTACAAAATTTCCACTTTTTTATATTTCCATCGCATCATAGTTATGCCAATTATAGTCAAAAAGAGTAATTTCAATTTTTGTTTTACTTAATGTAACGTATATAACTATTTTTTATATTTAAGTACATTTTGACTCTTATATTGGTTATATTCATATTGAAAGGCTCATCCAACATATTGGCGTTAAAATTAGGTAATATTTCGTAAAAGAAAGGTTTTTCAAAATTCACATTCAATTGTCCATACAAATTTAATTTACCCAAAAAAAATATGTAAAATAAAATAACATTCACAAATATCAAATAGTAGAATAAAATCATAAAAAAGTAACAACTATAACATTTTTAATGGTTATAGCTTGAAAAAATTAATATTCTAAGACAAAAGGACGACAATGGTCTCCAATAGCTACATTTGTGTCAGTAGGTCAAATTGTTTCAACATTAAACTGTAGGTAAATGATATCACAAAATCGTGATAGAAATTTGGGCCTAAAGAACAAAAGATTACAATAATGTTCCACGCCGAAGTGAACACTTGTCTTATGCTGTGTACTTAATGCGCTGTCAGGACAGACAAAAGGCTTTTTTAAAAGATTGTAAAAATATGGCTGACTCCCCATTGTGCGCCTCGCTTTATTCAAATTCTTTTCCTGCTCATTTCCCTATTTTTGTTGAAAGGATTAACAATAGTACAGGTACTGAGTGGTATTGTACTAAATTTGATAGCATTTTACAAGTAAAATATACAAGCTTAGTGGTTATTATAGGGGGGTTTTAGGAGGTATTTGTGATTATAAGTACTATAGCAATAATTATTATAACTTCCTGTACATATTTACATATGTTTGTTTAGTTATTAAGTACTTGTATAATCAATTTCAATTAAGCTTGAATTTTATTCCGAGCCACATAGATCTTCCAATCTTTTGTCGATATAGTCGAGAACGATGCATTACTTAAATCTCGCCTCTAATAAAAACTGCAAAATATATATTATACAAACCAAATTTAATGAAAATGTATTTTCAGCTAAAAATATGAAAACTTTATAAAAGACTTGCCTAAAATATATGATATACGTAAATCACATAGTTATGTACAATATCGTAAATCGACTGAGGGGAACAATCGAACCCCTGTACCTAACGGCTGGGCAGTGGCTAACATAAAGGCTGTATTTAACGATCTCCGCTTGATTTCACAAAAGAGCGACCGAACTACTACTACTTTATCGCTTGAATGCGTGTAATAACAGGTTCATAAGTCGGTTCGAACTCGCACAAAATTTCAAAGAAAATACTGGGTACAAACTTACATAAAATTATATAGATGCAATAGGCCAGTCGTGGCGCAGGGGATCAGTGTGGTTGTAAACGCGACAAGTTGTAGGTTCGATTCCCCATCGAAATTAAATATTTAATGTTTTCATTTCTTGGCTCTGGTGTCGAGGCAAAGCGCGGCGTTGAGTTCCGCCACTCAACACACAATGTCTCCATAATTCGGTGGAAAATAGAAAACGGAGGATATTAACGCTATGTTCCATCTGCCTACCCAACTGTGTACGGGATACAGCATGAAGCTAAAATAATTATATTTCATATATTAATTCAATACTGTTTAGATATTTCTATTTCTATTTTCTATAATAATTAAAAACCATACATTTCTTTCTTGATTGTTATAACGATTTTTGTAGGTATCTTTTTTAATATGCTTTTTTTTCACTACAGCATGCAACAGAACGTATATGGGCGACGTCGGAAGAACATATGAACTAGAAGTTAGGAGGCCGAGGGAAGACCACCTCCCTTTCGTGTGTCATCTCAACTTTACCGCAAACGGCGGAAACTATGGTGATATTATTCAAGTAAGTTTAATTTGTACATTTAGAAACAGCTAACCCTAATTTACATTAATATCATAAATTCTAAATGTTTTTGAGAACAGATTTTCGAACTAATACTGTATTTCGTTTATTTTTCACATAAGTTTTATTTTATCTAATAGAGTATATTGTCGAGATTTGTTGAAATTGTTATTTTAACTTATAATAACAATATATAAAAAAAGCAAAAGCTTACAATCTTAGGCAGAGCATTCATTCATTGAAGGTGACTAAGACCTAAACTAAACAAACTACTTTTCAGCTTCACGCTGTATCTCACATGTAGTTTGCTACTGAGCAGAGCAGAGTAGGCAGAGGGAGTCTAGTGTTGAGACACTCCGCTTTCCATTTTCCGCCTAAATCTATAGGCATTGCGTGTCGAGTGGCGGTATTCAACGCCGCGCTTTGCCTCGACACCAGAACAAAGAATTGAAAATGTTATATATATAATTTCCTTGCCTGGGAATCGAACCCATACACGCTTGTGGCTGTGTGCCACGGCTAGCCCAACTCTGCTACAGCTAAATAGTTCAATACTAGCGATATTGTATCTAATCTTAGAAGCATTATATCTAACAGATCGTACTAGATCTATATCTTATCTAGATATCTACATAGCCCATTCATAACTGATATTACGGAATGCCTATAACTCCTCACAAAGGCTAACTGCAGAACCTTGTTACAGCTTACCTTCGACACGTTCACAGTTGGCAAATTTGTATCATTCACATCTGATGGATGTCCAGACGGGCATATGACTATTGTGGAGAAGAGTCCGTCTCCACCCACTGGGCAATGGTGTGGTTCAGCTTGGGGCTATACTGTGTACTTCAGTGAATCTGATTCTATCAATATGACGCTCAGACTGGATAGATTGAGCCAACAGGTATTTATTGCATATATTATATTAAGAATTGTTATTATATTTTTATACGAATTAAATTTTTAATTAATTAATTGTTATTAGAATCGGGCAAAATGGCTAAATATTATTTTATAATATAAAAATAGGCCACATAAAGAAAACACTTTTGTTCACGGAATAGCTAAATTATAATATATTTAAACGTAATAAAATTATGATATTTATTTTTTTATTAAAACGAATTGAAGTAGATACATTCAAAAGCAATTATCTAAAGTGGTTTTTATCTAATGATATTATTGATAGGTAAATAAATAATTTTATAGTAAATAAAAATTAAACTATTGAAAAAACAAATAGTCAAGTTAATATAATACTGGTGAAAAGTTGATGAAAATGAAGTATCTCTATTTTTTTAACTCTAACAATATTTTATTGATATTCTGTCTCTTAATTTTTGAGACTATTTTGACATTTTTATGTTTATGTTAGTGTATCCGCCCAATTTTGCAGATATTATGTGTTGGGTGGTGGAATTTAACCCCGTGGTTTAATTTGTTTCAAGAGAGAGAAAATAAAAAAAATATTTCTCCAAGTGAGAAGCAAATACACAATCGTCGCACTTAAAGTTAGACTATGCTACTAAAAAAATCTGCTTAATCCTGCGTACAGAAGGATAGGCAGCGGGAATCTTGTGATAAGATACTCTGTTCCCCACTTTTCACAGATTTTTTCGAGGCAAAGCGTGTTCAGTATCTTTTGCCTTGGTGCCAGAGCGAAGAATTGAAAATAATAATAATTCATTCCGCCCGGGGATCGAACCTACAACCGTCATTTGTGCCTGCACCAAGACGATCTGAACCACCACTAAGGCACCACGACCCCATTACAAAGGCCTTGGCTAATGGAAACAAAACCATAATTTCCACATGCTATAGATATTTTAGTAACATATTCATTAAGTATCATCGAGGCTCATTTTGTTATTTCTCCGACCTATTATTAGTAACAACTAAGCATATAATTCAAAAGCTTTTACATTTTCTATCCGTGAACAAATCGAAAACAACAATAAAACAATGTACAGAGCAAAGATAATTTGTGGCGGCCATTATTTATTCGGCTGCGTCAACATTAGTAATTATAAAGTAGTTATGTTGGTACAATTAAGCTCGGATCGATGGGGATAGTGGTGGTTGGGCCGAAGTTTTGTTGTGGAAAAAACAAACTTTCTACGTTTGTTTGTTATTTGTATTATATTGTAGTTTTCGTTGTGTAAATATCCATTTTGATGAAGAAATAATTTTGTATTATATTTATTTAAAGTTAAATATTTCTGTTATTATAAGCTTCTATCAAATATTAGTAGAATGTCCACTCAAGAAATTGAATAAATATTTACATTTATATTTTCATTTCTTCGCTCTAGGGTCGATGTAAAGCGCGGGGTTAGTTCCGCCATTCAACACACAATGCCTTCAGAACTCGGCGGAAAGTGGGGAACGGAGGTTCTCTCTGCCTATCCTGCTCTGTGCGGAATACAGCTTGAAGCTGATTTTAGTTTCCTCGAACGGAAATCGAACCCTACAGTATCGCTACAATCGCACACCTGAATCCTATTTAGTATGCATAAACATGATAACACTAATTAAACATTCACAACATACACTTATATCTACGAGTATATCCATACATCTAGAAGAGCACACACGGAGCAAACCTTGCACCGTCGGCGTCTAATTAACAGTTTCGGCATATCTCAAAGTTAATCCTTATATAAACGAACAACAGTATTTATCTTCATTAAGAGTATCTAAGCACCCTTTTATGTTGGAATGACGTGACGCGACCTAACTAACTACATGTTTTCGCTTGTGACTTGACTAATATTCCACATCGCTTCGCTTTTAACGCTCCGTTGCGTTTATCTCGCTTTAGCAGCCGTATTATCTGAACCAAGGGTTGAACTTTCGATCAATTAATTAAGGGATGATTACGGACACCCTCCGCTCGTCAGATACGATCAATTATGATAATGAATATTATTATGGTCTGATTCAATAATTTTATAATGGGAATTTTGGTTCCCGTCAAGTTCCTTTTGGTCAAATGTTTCGATGTCATTTCTTGTTATATCAAAGGTTTTTTGATTTTGAAAGTATAATTATTTACATTTTACGAATAAAAAAACACAAACAAACGATTTTAAAAATTTTGTCTGTCTGTCTGTCTTTATATTTGTCTGAGCAAATCTCGAGAACAGCTGAACCGATTTTTATTCACTATAAACACGAGAAAGTGAGCTTTAGTTTACTTATGATCTACTTTTATATGTAAACTAGCGGACGCGCGCAGCTTCGCTTGCGTATTTAAGGGTGAATTCTAATAACCCATGAAACATGTGTTCAATGAAATATTTTTAAGAGTCTAAATTTCAAATTTTATAAAAATCGGTGGCGATTTAAAGATTTTTCCATACAAACTTTCAACCC
>JAKRZM010000594.1:183852-233893 GCA_036379175.1 Heliconius cydno galanthus
CATTAGGGTTTAATTAATTTTCACATTATCTTAAGTGCTTTGCAAACATACATTATATGAATAATCCAGTAGTAAAAGCGGGCGAAGCCGCAATAGGGTCGCTAGTATATTATAACTTTACCATGACATCTACGATAGACTCTGTAGCAATTAACAGTTGGACCTTCTATTTTAGGGTGTTGGATACAATTTCGACTTCAAGTTGGCGTACAAGTTTCTAAGGCGGAGTGAGGCTCGGCTGCGGTACGGCAACGCGACCCTGGGGGCGTGGAGGGGCGAGAGGGTACCGGGAACCTATTGTGATAGGATACTCACCGACTGCGATTTACGCGCCTGTCGCATACAGTCACCTAATTTTCCTGGGGTGTATCCTCGAAATGCTACTTGTACGTACCGGATTGAGCATACGAAGGTAAGTTCTTATAATTTTTTAAAGGAAAAATATATGTTTTCATAAAATTCTCCAATAATACTTGTTTTATATATATACATGTATTTTATTAATGAGAAAAATATGTTTGTTTTGTTGCTAATTGTAGCTTATATGAGATAAGTGGTCTTGTTGTTATTTTCTTGCTAATTGTACTAGTGAGGTATATTAAAGAAATAATGAAAGTAAGTATTGGTTATAGAAACATACAAAAATAATTGTTTGCATTTCTTAAATAATATAGGCCCGTCGCACCACATATGAATGTAAACGCGAAAGATAGTGGGTTCGAATCCCATCCGAGGAAATTGAATGTTAAATATTTTCACTTCTTCGATGTGGCGTCGAGGCAAAGTGTGTTGAGTGCCGCCACTCAACACGCAATGCATCCAAAATTCAGCGGAAAGTGGGGTACAAGAGTATCGTAGCACTAGGTTCCCAAGTTCCCCCTGCCTACCCTGCTATGTACGAGATACAGCATGACAAATAGCGTTTTCATACATACAAAATACAATATTACGAACCCCATATAACTTATCAACAAATTTCAAAATATAATATATCAACGTGTCTCTATAACAAACTGAAGCAATTACAGTGATAGATACAAGTTCATACAAACTTTATACAAGTTTCCAACAAAATATGAAACACGCTTGTAGAATATTTGCAAGAATCTATGGCTGTGGGCGTTGGGGGGGAACGGCTTAGTAACAATGTGTATGGCAAATTATTGTGGTTATTGAACCTAAAAATACTTAAATAACTTATTATTTGTCTAAATTACTATAAATATGTAATTATTCAAATCTCGCATTCATTGAAATATGGGTAATATATATCGTTTTTTAGTCTGGGGAAATAAATTTACTGTACAGGTTTCCAGCAAGCAGAATTACAAGAATTTTGAGAAAAACAACAACTTTTTTAGTGGCCATACTTAATACGGCTTCAGTACGATTTATCTAAGCTTTCTAAAAACAAAAAAAAGATATTTATATTTTAAGCACGAGGCCAGTCGTGGTGTGGAAGCTTATATGTGACTATAAACGCGACAGGTTATGGGTTCAATTTTGACTCTAGAAAATGAATTAATTAATATTTCATTTGCCGGACGATTTCGACGGAAGGTAGAGAGCGAAGTATCTTAACACTAGGTTCTCGCCAATTCTACTACAACTGGGATACAGAGGGAAACAAGAAAAAAAAACAAGCATCTCGAATTCTCAACACCATAAAGATATCATTAACATCCTAAACACACTGCTAATGTTCCCACACTGTCTTTTAAATTTCTTATATAATACCCGTAAAATTAAGAGCCGCCCCTAACAGACGTACAAAATTACGCAACCCTTTACATCTGGGTTAAGGGTGTCGCGAATTTACATTAAAACGGGTTCACACGTCGGGTAGGTTCGTGTGGTTGTTTGTATTAATATTTAATTTAAAATTCGCACCAGACGCCACCACACTCGTATGTACGAGTATAAACAATGAAGATTATTTATGAACGATATCACTGTGAATACAAATGGTAGTAAAAAACTATAAAATATAAAAAGGTCAGTAGTGCCGCAATTCCACATGTGTGCGTGACAAGTAAGCGTGACAGGTTGTGGGTTCGATTCCATTCGAGGAAATGAAATATTTAATATTCACATTTCTTCGATCTGGTATCAAAGCAAAGCGCGGCGTTGGGTTCTGCCATTCAACACGCAGTGCCTTTAAACTTCGTAAGAGGGGAACTAGTTGCCTTTACACTAGGTGCCTAGGTTCCCCATGACTACTCTCAATATCCACTCTAGCGTCAAGCTAAAAAAAAAGTATAAAAAGTAAGCAATATTTTTACTTCCACCAGCTAAATGATGAATACTTTTTCAGATACCCGCCGACAAGCACGTCCTGTTGGCGGTGAGACAAACGAACAGCCACAAGATACATATCAAAGATCAGATAGTGAAGTATGATAGAAGTCAGCGAGTACTCAAGTGAGTATGAGAAATTGTGGAAATGTACCCAGCCAGTTGAAGGGAATAACTTATTCTGAAAATGATTTTATAGAGACGCGTATGTTATAATAAAACCGAAAGAAAACTTATTGAATTATTTACATTTACTTACTTTTTGTTTATATCTATATCTTTTATTTATTTTTGATTTGCATAATAAAGCCAATCATAGTGCAGGGTTACAAACGTGCTATTGTAAACACGATAGGTTGTGGGAACGATTACCATTCGAAGAAATGAAAATATTAAATATTTCATTTGGTAAAGAGGTGAGTCCCGTCACTCAACATGCAATTTCTCCAAAACTGTAAAATGGAAGTGTCTTAAAGGGAACGTATTGTCTTAACAATAGGTTCCTTCCATTTCTCACTGCCATCCCTGTTATTTGCGAGGTACGGCGTGAAGCTAAAAAATAAATTACGTCATATATATTTTTCACTATATTTCTTTACATTCTGAGTAGACATATTTACATATTTTATGCAAAAAATTGAACAGTAATTTACTTCGACAATTTATTACGTTATTCAATAACTATTATATACACGCTTTACGAAGCACCGAAATGTAAAAAAAAACACTATTAAAATTCAAATAGAATTTTAATAGTAAAACGAGAGAATTTTCCACGTGACCATATCATGAAATGATAAAATATTTCACATCCAATATACATTGATTTGCATTGCTACGTATTCGAAAATAATATTTGACCCAATTGGTTGCGTAGTTTGGTTTTATAATATTCATTACTTTTTATTAGTCGCATTTTGGTTAAAACTGAATTATAATGAAATATTACTATTATTATAACTTAGATATGGGTTTTCATTAAAAACTTTTAATTAATGTATTCTATTTGTTTTCATATAAGTAATATGTATAAATACATATAATAAATCGTCACTGATCTGTATTAACGTTTATAACCAAAAATATTAATAGTATTTAATGTTTTAGGATTTGGGATCAGTGCAATGTGGTACAAGACTATCTTACAGTATGGGACGGTCCCACTCGGGACTCACCAGTGCTGGTACGCCTGTGCGGAGGAGATGCTGTACCAGACATAGTTACTAGAGGACCAAATATGCTGCTTGAATTTCATACATCACCGTACGACAATCCATTTCATCCAGTTCCCTTGAGCTATCTGCCTGGATTTGAATTAGAAGTCCAGGTAATATATTTTATTAAGCTAAAAATAAATTATACTAACTACTATCCAAACGCGGCTTCGCCCGCATTAATTTATTATTTTATGTGTGTGTATTACAGCCAAATTATCCAAAGTTTTTACATAAGCTGTAGCCTATGTGGTATTCTAATTTATAAGCTGTACTACTATAAAGTTTTATCTAAATTCGTTCAGTAGTTTTTGTATGTAAGTGAAAGAAGCACCCATCCTCCCAAATTTTCACATTTATACNACCCAATTGGTTGCGTAGTTTGGTTTTATAATATTCATTACTTTTTATTAGTTGCATTTTGGTTAAAACTGAATTATAATGAAATATTACTATTATTATAACATAGATATGGGTTTTCATTAAAAACTTTTTTATTAATGTTTTCTAATTGTTTTCATATAAATAAATGTATCTATATATATAAAATCGAAAGGTCACTCACTCATCACGAAATCTCAGAAACTACATGTGCTAGGAATCTCAAATTTTGCATAGGAGTTATTTATAGGACGTAGGTGCTCGCTAAGACGGGAATTTGCAATATTCGACTTCTAAGGGGTTGTTTTTGGGGTTGAAAGTTACCACAAATGTTAGGAGTCCCAAATTTTGCATGGACGTCACTTATAGGACGTAGGTTCTCATGGAGACAGAAATTAATAATAACGTAGTTCACGCAGGCGAAGCCGCGAGCGGGCCGCTAGTAAATACATATAATAAATCGTAACTTATCCGTTTTAACGTTTATAACTAAAAATATTAATAATATTTAATGTTTTAGGATTTGGGATCAGTGCAACGTGGTACAAGACTATCTTACAGTATGGGACGGTCCCACTCGGGACTCACCAGTTCTGGTACGCCTGTGCGGAGGAGATGCTGTACCAGACATAGTTACTAGAGGACCAAATATGCTGCTTGAATTTCATACATCACCGTATGACAATCCCTTTCACCCAGTTCCCTTGAGCTATCTGCCTGGATTTGAATTAGAAGTCCAGGTAATATATTTTATTAAGCTAAAAATAAATTATACTAACTACTATCCAAACGCGGCTTCGCCCGCATTAATTTATTATTTTATGTGTGTGTATTACAGCCAAATTATCCAAAGTTTTTACATAAGCTGTAGCCTATGTGGTATTCTAATTTATAAGCTGTACTACTATAAAGTTTTATCTAAATTCGTTCAGTAGTTTTTGTATGTAAGTGAAAGAAGCACCCATCCTCCCAAATTTTCACATTTATACTATGATATATATAAAAAAAAATATGCCACATACATGCATGCATGTACTACAGCTAGAGTCATATATATTGATATATGACTCCAGCTGTAGTTGTTTGATTTAACATATATTACATGTATATGGAACATGATGTAGAATAGTAAACATGAACTATACTCGTATCGTGTTTCTATAATACACAATACTTTACATTTAATAATAAAGACCAGTAACTCGTGTTCTATTTTACTCAGCTGAGAAACTTTGTAAATATATATCTTCAATGTCTCTTGCATGGAAGTATTTCGATCATTTTTTTATCAGCTTCACTCTTTATCTCGCATGTAGCAGGGTAGGCAGTAACCTAGTGTTAATACACTCCGTTCCCCATTTTCCGCCGATTTCTGGAGGCATTGTGTATTGAGTGCCATGCTTTGCCTTGACACCAGAACGAAGAAAATGGAAATATAAAATATTTTATATCGTCGAGTGGGAATCAAACTGACTACTGATTTAAAACAAAATTACACTAGACAACTGTTTGGTAGTCAATATTTTTGATACAGATCTAATTCAAATTTTAAATTTACGCAAGCCATATAATAAATTACTAAGAAAATGTATATTACAGGAAGCGATCTAAAATATTTAAATATTATATAAGATGTTAGTCTAACAAAGGCTTTCAATCTTTGCCTCTTGGATATCGTCCAAGCGCCATAATCAATTACGTTCAAATTTTTATATGAAATTTCAATATATTCATAATTTTACTTCATCAGAGTTTAAAAACATTATGAGACCAGTCCTGGAACAGGGGCACAAAGTGTTACAGTAAACGCTATAGGTTGTGGGTGGTAGCAATGCCACCAGAATTCGGCGAAAAATGGGGAACGGAGTGTATTAACACTGGGTTCCCTCTGGCTACCCTGTGAGCGAGATATAGCGTGACACAAAAAAAAATAGAAATAAAAATATTTATTTTACCTGTAACTTCACATAGTAGTACATTTTTCACATAAGACATTGCGAAATCACCAATGAATACAAATAGACAACTTGGCAGACGACAAAATAAAACTAAAAACTACCTTCAACAAATCGCACTCACGAGTGGTTGTATTACCAATATAATTCTTGGCAGGTGCTGTACGTGGACAAAGATTCACATTCGTACGTGAGCTCGGATGGCCGGTGTCGCTTCGTATTGCGCTCGTCTGACAAAACCAGTGGGGTGCTGAGGAATCCACGGCACTCCTTGCCACCGAATACTTCTTGTGTTTATTATTTTCAAGTAAGTCTATTTGCTATTAAATGTATACATATATGACTATGGTATTTTTTATAGAATTATGTTTTTTTATAGAATTATGTTTTTTGTTTTTCTACTTTCAGCATAATTTCAAGATATTGCGTATTTAACAGAAGACTTTGTTTTGTATTAAAAAATTAAATGATGTAAATATAATTATTCTCCGTGTAAATCAGAAACATCATCATCATTTTTAGGGTTCCGCACTCGTAAGGGTAAAACGGGATCTTATTACTGAGACTCGATCCTCTGTCTGTTTTCTCTACGAGTATCTCAGGAATGCTGTTTTTATAGATAATGGTACGGAATCCATCGTGCCCGTGACCAACTCGCACTTGGCCATTTTTACACTCAGACGCTACGCAATCCCAATGATTGATTGAATGACGTTTACAGACAAATAATAATATTATTCGCTTATTTTCTCTACAAACAAACAATTAATTAATCAAATCGACCTCAACTTTTTGTTTCAAATCTATATGTATAAAATTATTCTAAATTAACAAATATTCCATTGTGTACCATTTCGTTAATTGGGAAAAAACACAGTATATTTGTACTTTTTCTACATTTTATTTATCAATAGGCATCATATTTTACAGTTAATTGAATCTCATTAAAAGAAATTATTATGTCTCAGATATCAATATTTTTTTTTATTAATTAATGGATATATTTAAAAGAAGCAAATAATAGCTATGGGCTCAAAATCAGATAAACAAGGCACAATCGAAACCACTTGGTGTAAGAAGCTGGAATTTAGTATTTTTGTTTCCTTGATTCCTTTCCTAGACTCCAGATGGACTAAGAGATTCCTAGAATATGCATATAGATCTAGTGGACTTTTTACAATCCAAGCATATTATGAACCTTAAGCATGTTTATAATTATGAAAAAGGAAAAAAAATAAATTATCTGTGACACCGAGTTTAGAAATTTCTATTTATATTTATGTGTAAGACAAATATTATATTGTCACAGTTGGGGTGACGACACATGACGACGAATAAGCTGATGAGTAAGCTCATAGAAGTAATACGACGGTGAAAGACAAGAAAATCATTTAAATTTAAATTGAAATTAATCTATCGGACAAAGAGATGCTTTCGAGGAAAACATTTTCAATTATCGGGAAATTACTTGATCTGTTGTTTCGAAATTAAATTAGTGAAATTATGGCTTCTCAAATACATTGTATAACGTATACAGTTCAAGTATAACTGTGAATCATTTCAATAATACAGAAAGATTAACAACTTATTTATCTATCATAATTAAAGATATATAATAGACTAGCGGACGCGCGCAGCTTCCCTTGCGTATTTAGGGGTGAATTCTAATAACCCATGAAACATGTGTTCAATGAAATATTTTTAAGAGTCTAAATTTCAAATTTTATAAAAATCGGTGGCGATTTAAAGATTTTTCCATACAAACTTTCAACCCCTTATTTGCACCCTNGAGCGAGATATAGCGTGACACAAAAAAAAATAGAAATAAAAATATTTATTTTACCTGTAACTTCACATAGTAGTACATTTTTCACATAAGACATTGCGAAATCACCAATGAATACAAATAGACAACTTGGCAGACGACAAAATAAAACTAAAAACTACCTTCAACAAATCGCACTCACGAGTGGTTGTATTACCAATATAATTCTTGGCAGGTGCTGTACGTGGACAAAGATTCACATTCGTACGTGAGCTCGGATGGCCGGTGTCGCTTCGTATTGCGCTCGTCTGACAAAACCAGTGGGGTGCTGAGGAATCCACGGCACTCCTTACCACCGAATACCTCTTGCGTTTATTATTTTCAAGTAAGTCTATTTGCTATGTATGTATATGTACCATGGTATTACATATATAATATGTAGTACATATACATGTATGGTACATATATAACTATGGTATTTTTTATAGAATTATGTGTTTTTTTTTGTTTGAAGGAGGCAAAATTTTCTACTTTCAGCAAAATTTTAAGACGTTGCCTATTTAACAGAACACTCTGTTTTATCTTAAAAAAAATTTCTTTTTAATTCTTCTCTCAAATGATTTAAATATAAGTATCCTTCGAATAAATCAGAATCATCATCAATTTTAGGGTTCCGTAACCTTAAGGTAAAACGGGATCTTATTGTCAGTCTGTCTTCTCTACGAGTATCTCAGGAACTAGAAAAGCAGAATAAAATAAATATTTCAGGAGGGTCCCATACAAAAGATTAGATTTTTTTGCTGTTTTTATAGATACTGGTACGGAACCCTTCGTGCCCGTGACCGACTCGCACTTGGCCATTTTTACACTCAAACGCTACGCAATCCTAATGATTGATTGAAGATCGTTTACAAACAAACAATTATATTATTCGCTTATTTTCTCTACAAACAAACATGGAAATTAATTAATCAAATCGACCTCAACTTTTTGTTTCAAATTTATATGTATAAAATTATTCTAAATTAACAAATATTCCATTGTGTACCATTTCGTTAATTGGGGATAAACACAGTATATTTGTATTTTTCTATATATTATTTATCAATAGGCAACATTTCATACAATTAATTGAATCTCATTAAACGAAATGATTATGTCTGAGATATCAATATTTTTTTTACTAATTAATAGATATATTTAAAAGCAGCAAATAATAACTATTGCGTCAAAATCAGATAAACAAGGCACAATCGAAACCACTTGGCGTAAGAAGCTGACTTCCTTCCTTTCCTAGACTCCAGATGGACTAAGAGATTCCTAGAATATGCATATAGATCTCGTGGACTTTTTACAATCCAAGTATATTATGAACTTTAAGCATGTTTATAATTAAGAAAAAAAGAAAAAAAAAAATTTATTTATCTGTGACACCGAGTTTAGAAATATCTGTTTATATTTGTGTGTAAGACAAATATATTATCAGTGTCGGGCTAACCATGATAACGAACAAGCTGATGAGAAAGCTCATAGAAGTAATACGACGGTGAAAGACAACAAAATCATTTTAATTTAAATTGAAATTAATCTATCGGACAAAGAGATGCTTTCGAGGAAAACATTTTCAATTATCGGGAAATTACTTGATCTGTTGTTTCGAAATTAAATTAGTGAAATTATGGCTTCTCAAATACATTGTATAACGTATACAGTTCATGTACTTCTAAGTATAACTGTGAATCATTTCAATAATACAGAAAGATTAACAACTTATTTATATGTCATAATTAAAGATATATAATAGATAAAAGATAAAATAATCTTATAGTATTAAATACATACAAAAACATATTTATTATTATAAAACATTTGTTTATACAAAGGTTTAAGTTTTTTTTATTCACGCTGTATCTCGCGTATAGCGGAATAAGCAGAGAGAACCTACTCTACTATATGCAGAATACTGCGAATATATTCGTAAACAAATATATGTAATACTTATTATTAGTTTCATAAGTACATTTACATATAAATAAATTTCAAACTCTATTTCCTTCGTTGGAAAGTCCAAAATTAAATGAAATAACTATTGTACAATGATAAATAAAGTACCTCTAATAGTACCTGATCGTGGAGCAATTTACAGGATTTATGTTTTAAGGGTTGAAACGGAATGGGTATGGGTTTCACTTGTAACGTAATGCGGGTACCAAATTGTAGGGTTCGAACAACATAAAAATATATTTTTATGTTTAGTTATATCACGTCAAGAGCGCCCATAGAGAAAATTATTACTTTTCCTATTTTTATAGTTTGGGTAAATTTTAAGACCACACGAAAAATGTACTTCGATTATATTTATTATTATTAGCAATTTTATTTTATTATAACCATATATTGAAAATATTATAATATTAAAAATATTTTATATTTCACTGCATCTCGCACATAGTAGGATAGGCAGAGAGAAGCTAGTGTTAAGACACTCCGTTTCCCATTCTTTAATTTTTTTCATATTATATTTCAAATATTGTTAATTTTATGTTTGCATATTTCATTCATTTCATGCGATGGGCAAACAGTCTAGTCCTGTTGTCTCTCGAGCTGGCAGATTCCGCTGCACTTTGCCTAATTAGTCTGAGCAAACGTTCTTAGAACAAATATGAACATTTCTCGAGAGCAATTTGGATTAAAAATCATCGCGCTTTAGATATACAATATAATTCCAACGTATTTGGAACATTACAGGTTTATATAATTATATCATTCATTCATCATTAGGTCATTGAAGTAAAAAAGAAATGATAGCGAAGTTCTTTTTGTATAAGATTTTTCTAAATGCGAGTGATCTACATATATAATTTCTTATGTTATTAGGGCCGCCCAAATGAAATAGTATGGGTGTCCTTTGTGAAATACCACGCGGCTGGGACTGAACCGGCGGGTTTCGATCAACAAAAGGATTGTTCTTCTCAACTGACCATATGGGATGGGGCAGCTCCAGATGCTGACCTTGATAGAAAGGTAAGGCTTTGATATAAAGTTATTTTATAAGTAAATTTAACAGATTTTGATTCAAGATGACGTCAAGTAAATCTTCAATAGATTTATATCTATTAGAAGAAATCGTAATGCCTCCTAATTATGTTATTGTAAATAAAAAATTGTTGGTAATATTTTATTTGAAGATAGGATTTCAACTTTCATTTTATATTTTAACTATTATTACTGTTTTTCAACAAAAAAAATGCAAAATCAGACCAAAAACCCACAAAAAAAAAACTTTGGAACCGATAGGGATTTCCAAAAAACTACTCTAAAATAATAAATAGAGAAATAACTTAACGCATAGCAAAACTTCGTCAGTACAAAAAGCTATAGAATACAAATATAAGGAAGGAGCAATATAAAATTGGGTGGCGTTCCCGCTTTTATTCGTACCATTTCACTTCGCCAACTACCCGGTCCCACTTGACGTCGGGAGCCAAACATTAATTTTCTTTAATGTGTCTAGTACTCTCACCGACTAGTGACTTCTCTCACTGCACTGCGGTGTTTCGTTCCATTCATTCATTCATTCGTTCCACCGTTTGCATTAAGAATGGATGAGCTGCGCTGAAGTTATTTTTTGTTGGCACTTTAATCAGAAAAGTTTCCTCGCTACCAGATAGTTTGAGCAAATAGTGCACCTGGAGCAAATCACTTCCTGCCCGTAGATTGTGTACTTCGGAAGTGGGTCACGGCTTATTCTTTGAGAAAAACATTATTGCAACCGTGTTTAAATATAGCTGTTACAAATAAAACTGTGTTGCAACGTTTTCTTTAAAAACTTTTAAATATTTATTAAATGTTAAGTGGTTTACGTTTTTTGAAATTTTGAAAAGGGCAAGATGGACCTTTTTGATAACACGTTATAGCACTCTGACCAATTATGTCGGATTGAAATTTTGATACAACCATTACAACTTTATTCCTTCGTATACTCTAGTACGAAGATTTATATAACTCTTCTAAGTTTATAGTTAATTGAAAAATTAACATACCTCAATACATTCAACACGTCAATCGCCTTTGAAATACAATAACATGAAAAAATATGGTTAATTCTCTTCCTTTGTTCCAAGTTGGAGATGACTGACAAGAAGTCACTCTTGGGCTCATTCTGCAGAGAGGAGTCGCCTCGCCTATGTGATCATGCTCTGTTGTCCAACGCCACTCGAGCCACCCGGCCGTGCGCGCCGAGCGAAAGCTACATTACTACAGGTTCCGCACTAACTATATTACAGGTAAATACCATATACAATGTTTGAGTAAAAAACAATGTTTGCTGTCATTAAAATTATAATTGTCATTATTATGATAATTATTAATTATCATTAAAATTGCGTGACCCAGAAAAAAAAAAAGAGAATAGATGTTTTTAATTGACATTAGCTGTTTTATAATCAGAAAAAACTCAGGCATATGAATTGTTGTTTGAACCCTGAAATATGTTTCGGAACCGATCCAAGATAGAGAGATTCTAGTGCGAAGACACTCCGCTCCCTACTTTTAGCCTAATTTTGTAGGCATTGTGTGTAGAGTGGTAAAAATCAACGTTGCGCTTCTACACCAGAACGAAAATGTTAAAATTATTATGAAAATATTAAATACTTCATTTCCTTAAGTGGGAATTGAATCCAGAACCTGTCGCGCTTACAATCATACGGTTGTGCCTGTCACTTATCGATTTCATGTAATATTACTGGGGCTTTCAAAATTCAGAGCAGCAACTTGTATCAATCATATATATGTCTAATAGCGAATTGTGGCTGACACAATTAATGTGCTTTCGATGTATTCGCACCATGTGTTTCTAATGTGAAATTTGTATTCCATTTAGCTTTACTATTATTATTTTATAAATACGTATTTTGCCTCTGGAAAATGTGTTATTATGGAATCCTTAAATAGGTTTTGGTCGGCTTCGTTTACTATATGATTTTCTATATATAAAATAATTGTTTTTCAAATGAAAACAGCAATATTGTAGATATTACCATTAAAATTTCTTATTGTTACGTTTCATCAAAATTAATTCTTAATTTCTCTAGAGACACTCAATATCTCCTTGTAATTAATTTCAATATTTTCTATATTTCTGAGAGAATACCAGACGAGGTCAACAAGAATATTTATATATTTATCTAATCTTCTATTGAACTTATACACTAATTATATCATATATTTAATAGTTCAGTCTTTTTATTTTGTTTACTAAGTGAATATTATGAACCCACATACCCTATTTACAAAGTGACGAGGTTGTCAACTTCTTAGCCACGGCGCTATAAAGATTAATATCGCGTTTACTTAACAGATTTTGAAGAGAATCCTAAATAAGCTTGCTCTTGTGACTGAAACAGGGTCGCATAGAAATCCTTTTCTGAAGGTCTTTTCGGTCTTTTCATTACATCGCAAACACTACGCTTCTATTTTGGTTCGCTCAGCTATGCATAGAGGTTGATGCTGCTTGCACTCCATGAAAAATGTAACGCACAAACACGAGACGTGGATGTCATTAGTTTCAGAGCTGCTGCGAGTTGTACCATGTTCCGTATAAACGTAGCAAAAAGGAGGATTTTTTTAGAATCACTCAGCGAACTTAGTGTTAAAACACTCTGTTCTTCTGTCCATTTGCCAACGAATTCTGGAGGCATTGCATGTTGAGTGTTGGAAGTCAACGTCGCGCTTTGCCTCGACACCAGAATGAGGATAGTATTAAATATTTTATTTCTCCGAGTGGAAATCGAACCCACAGCCTGTAGCGTTTACACTTTGTGCCCTTGCGCCACAACTGGCTTGGCTTATTTAAATTAATCTTATTTAAACTAACTATGAAATATTACATTAAAGTATAAAATAATAATTATTTAGAGTAAGCTATTTAAACTAGGCTTTTCCATAATACACAAATGAAGGTATTTTATTACGTTTTATACGAATGCATTTTAGACTAATTTGAATAACATGCTCATATGAAATTAAATAGCTCTCAAAAAGCTTATTTCCATACAAAGGTACCACATTAAAATGTTGTAATTAATTATTTTTATTGCATAAAGGCAGAAACGGTGCAATTAAATCTTCTTCTTGCACAAAAAGTATATAAATATGAAAATTCTATAGAGATTTACTGCGTATATTATGTTAGTATATTATATCAGTATGTATTATGCTGTTTTCATTAAGATCAAATGTTAAAAATGAGCAATTACTTGATTAAAAATAACATGGAATGGAATGAATGGTGCGAATTTTAAAAGGAGAAGAGAAAACTAATTTATAAATAAATAATTATTTTTAACTATAAAATATAATAAATATATATTTACAGATATACCATATTCGATATGGTGTCTGGAGCCTCTGGAGAAATTAAGAATTAATTTTGATGAAACGTAATAATAAAAATCTTTCGATGCTAATGTAGGCAATATTGCTATGTTTTCATTAAAACAAGAAGCAATCGTTTTATATTTTTTATATAGAAAATTATACAGTAATAATAAAGCCGAATAAAACCTATTTAAAGATTCTACAATAATATATTATCGCTCGCTTGCTCTTTTAACTGTATCATTTTTGCTAAAAAATATAATAAATATGAGGCCAGTGCACGCACAGGCACAAGTGTGTGACTGTAAACTTAACTAGTTGTAGGTTCGATTCCCACTCGAGTAAATGAAATATTTATTTAAGTGTACATTTTTATTTATTCACTGCGTCGAGGCAAAGCGCGGCGTTGAGTTCCGCTACACAACACACAATGCCCCCAGAATACGGCAGAAAATAAGAAACAAACGTTCCCTCTGCCTATTGTAATGTAGTGTGTGGGATATAGCGTGAAGCTGATATACTAAATATACATTTAACGCTTCCCAAAGTTTAATAGTAATTTCTATATTTGCTGATCCATAATACCCAGCTTTCAGCGATCCACGCACGAGACAAGCCACAAATCGTTCTCGACGCTGACATATTCCCAGCTTTTGTCGATTACGTGAACTGAATACTCGTATAGTATAATAAAGGTTTCGATACCGCTAAATTCGCTATAAGGTTACGCAATCGTATAAAATTTTCTATTATAAATAAATTTTGTTCAGTTTGTTTAAGAGGAATGTGATGTTTTATGGAAGTTGATACTTTAAGTGGTAAGAATTGTCCAATGGAGGAAATATAGTGTTAAAAATTTATTTTAAAAAAATATTATAATATAATAAGAAATATTTTTTTCTATAATATATATTTGCGTATCTGTAGGAATGGTTTAGTAAGACTTTGGTGCGTATACGTACAGCAATAAATTTTTAAAATATGAATATATATATCTCATATTAAAAATGTTAAAACTAATACATTCAACATTCTATTTAGAACAAATATACTTAACATTATACAGCTTTATCAGATTTATAACCATAAAAATATCCCAAACGATAACTCCATTGAGCTATACGAGTGTACGCTACGACTTCCCTCATACAAACATCCATACACATACATGAACACAAAATTAGCTGTCACACCAAAGCACGAGACGGATGACGCGAATTTTTCAAGTTCTCATTGTGAGTTGAATTTTTCCGCTGTGCGACATATTCAGTGGGAGTCAGATAAGTCACGCGCAGACTTGCATCCAGGGTGAATAATGCAACGAGCACGTGCACTCTCCGTTTTCTGCTTTCATACGTGATGGAACGCCTTACTTGTGTCAAATTATTAGAACTAGATTGAATGCAATATATGCATTTCTTTTAAACTTATTTGGAATTTGTAAGAAACAATTGTGAAATCGAAATGTCTTTGTAGGTATGTTTTACAGGTATTAAGAATTTATTTTTCTTATAAAAAATGTATTTGTGGATTTGTTATTAAGGTTTAGTAAGACAATAGATATTACATATTTATAATATACTCGTATATCTAATTTTATCTATGACTGGACTATCTTAATTATTACAGCTTAAAATATATTTATAGAAATAATCATAATTGTAATAATAAAACAAGCTCATTAACAATAGTATTCTTAACGACTGACGCGTAAAAGCAGCGCGTCCCAGTTAATACGGGAAACCTGACTTTAAGTAAGTTGTTAAAGTCACAAGCCGAGAACTGCTTTATTATTCAATATTAAATTCCACTCTGAAGGACTGTACCAAGTTCCTTAACTAAATATTTGAAGTTTAAAAGTAATTGCTCACAATTTTGTTTGGCATAATTATTAACTTTTCATCGACCTACGTATGGTTTCCTGATTAAAAAGTTGCAGCGTAGTAAGTTTTAATTATCGCAAATTCTATTGTGATGCCGACATTCTTATTTAGGAGTAAATAATATAAGACCGAAAATGTTTAGCTTTTGGGTATTTTGTTGATTTAAGCGCAAATTTAAAGTAAACAGCTAATTTACTCAGCAGAAGCCCGTTAATAAACTTTGCACAGATGTCAGCCAGACTAACAAAAGCTAAGTAAATAATATTTTCCCGCAGGAGCTGCGTCAAGGATCAGCATTATATCCTGTCTCTTTCGTACTACGGTACGAATTCGTAGATGTGAGCGAGCAGGGGCAACCTTTGGTGGACTCTCAGTCGGCATGCGACAGGGTCTTTAAGTCAGCTCTCACGTATTCAGGGAGATTTCAAGCACCACGTGCCATATTTTACTATGGGAGGGGTGGTTCACAAAATCTCACTTGTATTTTGAGGTAATTACGTTCGTCGCTACGAATAGTTGCTATTTCTTTAATATATATAACAGACAAAATGAAATATATATTACATTTTTCTTACAGATTCGAAGCAAAACACGGCGAAAGAATACAACTGACATTTACCAATACGTATTTTGGCAATAAACTTTGTAGCACTCATAAAGATTCTCGCACTAGCCGTTGGAAATGTGACAGACCGGCAAGAAGGATAATTGGCGGCGAGGGTCTAGCCGAAATTATTATTACCGAATATCCCTGGGAAGGAATTCCAATTGAAAGAGATTGCTTATGTACAAACCGTTCTGAACCTTTAAACATTCATACATTAACGGCCCCAGTGGTCGAAATAAATTTTACGGTTACTATGATGAATATAACGGAAGATTACGATGATTTTGCGTTTGAAGGTGAATATAAATTTATTCCGATTGGGCCGGGTGACGAAACGGTATGCTCTACTGGCTGGGGGAATAGACGGCTTAGAGGAAGTAGTGGCGAAATAAGATTATTTGACAAAAGAGAGGCTTCTATAGCACCAGAAATCGTTGGCGATAGAAATGTTATATCTGAGAGTGTTAGAGCTGAAGTTGCATGTGTTCATAGACCATGGCTTATTGAACCTGGAGGAGATGGCGTAACACCTGTACAAGGTCGCTATTTATATGTTAAAATTCCCGGCTATGATATAAATTCAGCATCTCCGTTTTGTCCAACACCTAACCGTTTATTTATATACGAGGCTCGAGATACTTCTTCATATAGAGACATTTGCCCTGATATTGCTAGTACAATTGAACTATATTCTCCTGGCTGGAAATCATCACAAACAACAATAGAATCATCGTTAAAACCACATGCTAAAAGCTATGTTATAGATTTCCTTCAACATGAACAGGCAGATTACTCTATTAAGTGGATAGAAGTAATGAAAAAACCGTCGATCGAGCATGATCCCGACTCAAATATATTGCCTGCATCTGCAACTCTCGACTGTAAATACAAGTAAGTGCTATTAACTGTTTGTTGTTTTTTCTCCAATTGATTATCTAAAAACCTAATGATACTGACTTTTATATGTGTTATGTGTTTATGTTTTTTATTGACTCTTTAGGAAATTAAAATAATTAAATTATTTTTTTTAGTTGTCCGGAACTGAATGCTTGCATTCCTTTGACATTATGGTGTGATGGCAGTGCTCATTGTCCCTCAGGATATGATGAAGATGATTCCAATTGTTCATTTAAATTATCCTTACCACCACCTTATGTTGCTGCAGTTGCTGGAATCGGCCTTCTTATATGCGCCATAGCCATAGCGCTTTGTGCATGTAAGAGAAGGAAAAGAAAAGATAAAGAATTTAAAGCCAGATTAGATGGTGCTTTACCACCTGAAGAAAGGCCTTATGATCGTGCTAAAGTTAATGGAGGCCCAGATAATACACGACAATATGCAACTGTGCAGAAATATGCAACAATAGATAAATACAGCTTAAGCCAGAAATACAGCGCTGGTTTAAATGATGCCAGATATTACGATGAAGTTGCACAAAAAGATAAACTCGATACAAGATACGCTAGCTTAGGACGAGCTGGTCGTGGTCTCCGAATGGAAAACAATAGAGGTAACGGTTCAAGGAGACCTATGCCAGACCTGAGTTACCCAGATTTAAAAGACGGTTTTTGTTGACCCTCACCAGACCTTTTAGAAACAACTTTATAATATCGAATCTGAACAAAGATACCAACATTTCATGTTATGTTCATTGTATAAATATATAATGAAGACTGAATTTGGCAGGAGTGCCACCTTTAACATTTCAATCCATTAATATTAACAAAACATCATGTGCTGTTACAGTGTTATATCGTTATGCAGTAAAGGTTTTTATCCTTGGCTTCGAATTCAATGTCGTGAAGATGATATTTATCAGTAATCGATATAGTCTACTCTTTATTATTTTGTACATAGTTCACTAGTAAGTTTTTTTTATACGACGACATTGTTTGTAAAATTTTCTAATTTTTGTACTTAGTATGGCGAATATAAATATTTCATCAAATAACATATCTGAATGTACATAAAATGCTTGACAATACAATTTTAAGATACAAGTTAATAAAAAACATTATAAAATGTAATACTACTAGGAGTTAGCGATTAAAATGAACAGAACGTTTACAAATTGAAAACACTACAATCTAACATGGTACTAAACTGATTATTTTGTATGGCGATATTTCTTCGCAATTCCTTTGTAATATTCACAAGTAATATAAATATTTTAGCTATAAAATGAAATGTGATATAGGTTGTAAAAAATAGATAAGTCAACAAGAACTGTGTAACTTCAAATGGTTAAATTTCCTTGTGTATCATATAGTTTCTTGAAATGTGTGTAAATGTATTAAATAGGTATCAATAATGTTAATTGTAAATAAATTATTGGATAAGAATTTTTAAAGTCTGTAAGTAATTTCCAAATAAAATGAACATTAAAGTCATTTCTAAAAATATTTTTGTTTATTTTCCTTCCTTTCTTATTTAATTTGAATATTACCAAAGACAGAAGATGTCTAGATTTTACTAAATTATTAATGAAAATACACATCTAGTGTGTTATATACATCATTTTATATTTATTACTCTAATTAAGTAATAACACAGTAATAAAAAAAATCATGAAATGCTAAAAAGAAATCAATTTGACACCTTATTTACTTTTAAAACAAGTGAAGAAGAAGAAGAAATAAGAACCGAATAGATGTCAATCAAACCATTAAAAACTCATAGAGACGTCACCCGTAACTCGGGTAATTTGTATTTGTCTCGTTTCATAATCAGATTATAGGCTCGGGCTGCATTAGTCTGTCCACTTCGCCGACGTAACGAGCGCCGCGCAAACTGAATTATCAGATGAACTAATTAAAGCTGCGATGGAAACAGACTTGGGAATAACAAGAGAAACATGTAATGTCATTTTTGCCACGTTGTTCCTGAAGTTTCGATGATCTATTGTAAGGTTATATTTTATTAGTTAATATGTTTTTAATATAAAACTAAATTAGCTTCACGCTGTATCCCGCACATAGCAGGATAGGCAGAGGGAACCTAGTGTTTAGATACTCCGTTCCCCACTTTCTGCCGAATTCTGCGGGCATTGCGATTTTCGATTTGGCTGAACTAAATAACATTTCTTTAAGTTATTTAGCAGCTTTACGCTTTTTTTCGCATAGCAGGGTAGTTAGGGAACCTAGAGCACGCCATACCCCGGTACAGGAACCCAATGCCCGACTTTCTCTTGTTACCAGAGAAGGAAATGAAAATAAATTGAAATATGATGTAATTTCCTCGAATAGAGAACAAATTACTAATATTGTTTTACAATCGGGCGCTGTCACACTGTGCCACGGCGGTATTTCTGTAAAATAAGCGTAAAAAAGATATAAGCATATATCATCGCATCAACTTCACGCTGTATCCTGCACATAGCAGGGTAGGCAGAGGGAACCTAGTGTTAAAACACTCCGTTCCCCACATTCTCGACGCATATATAATCTTTTATAATAGGGTCAGTATTATCAAAACTAACTAACGTTAACGGTAAACTACTCTTAAATTAGAATTAATGAAATTTAGAAATAGAAATTTTAAATATTTTTTTACTATTACTATTTTTTATCAAAAAATGTTACTTATTATATAAGAATATATTTTTAATAGGAGCAAATCAAATAATATTCTGTATACGGTATCTTGATCTTGACTAGAGGTTAAATAAAGCATAACCCTTTTGTTTGCTACTTTTCACATACTTAACGATAGTGTACTTTGGATGGCGGCCAACATTGTACCTTAATCATGGAAAGAAAAATATACGTTTCTCATGGTTTTCCATAAGAGACGTGTAGGAAACTATTATT
Source organism: Heliconius cydno galanthus (assembly GCA_036379175.1). Classification (NCBI taxonomy): domain Eukaryota; kingdom Metazoa; phylum Arthropoda; class Insecta; order Lepidoptera; family Nymphalidae; genus Heliconius; species Heliconius cydno. Next base: position 204,140 of record JAKRZM010000594.1, read on the forward strand.
TATATTTATAGTTTATTTATTTATCATTTATATACATACATATATTTAATAGAATTTATTTATTTTATATTAAGTATTAGCATATAGTATATTTATATGAAAGGGCTCGCTGCCGTCAACTAAATCGGTACGGTGTTCTAACATTTACGCCTACCCTCTTGTCGACGGCATATTTTTTTATAACAGTCGACGCTTGCCACTCGATGCGTTTTATAACCGTTCCGTTGTTTTCTCAGTTATTTGTTAATATTATTGTAATTATCGTGTTTTGTTTTATATACACATATGTTTGTGGTTGACTTTTGTATAAAATGTGTGTGTGTCTATTTGAGTTCAAACTATATGAATTTTAAAGTGGTGTTGAATATACGCAGTGTTAACTGTAAGTAGACTTTTTGTTATTCACCATCAACACTACAGACGTATATTTTTCTTATATACCATACCTTTTAATGGTATAAAACTCTAACACTATCATTTATTATTTTGGGGAATTATAGTCATTATAGTAACTCTATTGGCATATTATCTGGATCCTCACTAGAAAGATTGCTAATTTTATTTAGAAATAATTTTATTACTCAGACTTGCATAATAGCATGTTAAAACGTTTATTTAGCAGGATTTGAACCCACGCCTTCCGAAAACCGTTGAAATCTAGTGTTAGAAACATTTGAAACTACCTACAATCTGCTTATATGTTATTTATTGTTTATCAAGACTTTTTACTGTCGAAATTATTTTCTTACGTTGATTGTTTAAAACATAAATAGTGATGTTTTACAACTGCATTTAATATTTAAAAAGATAATACAACATATAAGAAAATTTATATAAAAAAGTACATTTTTAAGCTTCACAGTCTGTCCCTAGCGGGTGAGCACGATCACGAAACGCTACGATCTCTGCATACCTCTTTCACCTTTTCCTCTGTCAATTACCTCTTTAAAATAGCCCTCCGTGGTGTTTTTATACTTCTTACGTGCCCCATCGATACTGTGTTTTAGAAAATCAATCACTTATAATAACTAAAACAATTATATAATAATCAAACTATAAAATAAATAATATATAAAAAAAAATAGAATTGAAAGCAAAGAGATAAATCTCTCGCAAATGCCCGAGCACAAATAGCTATCGAACATTTTTAGTGTCTAACACACCGAATGCGGTATACGACAGTATACACGATCTAAATTTCCATATCTAAATGGAAAACGGCCCTACACAATCAATTTTGTTCCCACATTCCATTTGAAAAGTGCACCTGTATCTACTGAGGATATACGCTTTTTTGCTTTTGCACGAATTGGAATTGAGGCCTGGATTCTATATGTATATATATATATGGGTATAAATATTGGTTTTTAGAAGAAACGTAAAAATAAAATATTCCTTTTTCGCGATTATCTGAAGATGATATCTTCAGAATGCGATGGTGTATAAGGGATTCGATTCCAAATCGGAGGATTTTTTATTAATTTTGTTTTTATCTCCACGCTGTAGGAGCGGAGGGTTAAATTCCGTTTTACAATATGCTGTTAAAAATTTTGGCAAAGATTACGTTCTTAATACTAGCTTATACCTACCCTAATATGCTGGAAAAATGTAAAAATAAAAAGAATGTCACGCGTAATGTAATACACCAAACTTTTGTTAGAACATCCATATTGAAAATCAAAGTACCTACATATTAAAATGTTTACAGCCTCTCTCTTACAAATTTATTATATAAAAAAAACTAATAGCGACAGCCCTATAATATGAGGCTAGTTGTGGCACAGGGGCGCAAGTGTATCACTGTAAATGCGATTGGTTGTGGGTTCGATGTTCACTCGAGGAAATGAAATATTTATTTAACTTATATTTTCATTTCTTCGCTCTGATTTCGAGGGAAAGCACGGCGTTGAGCTCCGCCAATCACTATCACCACTCACTATCACTAGTATACACTACACAAACAATCCTATTAAATACCTACAAATACTGTGGAGTTTACAAATAAAACAACAATTTTAGTTATTTATTATTTCATCAATATTTTCCACTAATCAAATAAATATAATAAAACATATGTTCACTGCAATAACGTTATTAGTGTTCGATACGCATAGAAATTTAATCAACAAAGTGCTTTTATCGTTTATTGCTTAGAGTGCACGTAAAAATCAATAAATAATAATACACGTTCAATAGCTTTATGTAGGTTTCTAAATGAATACACTTTTAAGAGGAAGACATTGGTTTTGCCGTCAATTTGCTCGTGTTTTACCATTTTCGAGTGGTCACAAAACAAATGTGGAGTTGAATTACGCAACTCAACACGAAATGTGTTCAAAATTGGGCGGAGATTGGGAAGCGGAGTGATTTAACACTACATTCACTACACACATCTGCGTGGGTACGTACGTGAGTACGTACAGAGTAAAGCTAAAAAAAAATTCAATAATATTTTTGTATTCTCCATAAAACCAAAACAAATTTATTTTTATGTCGAAAAATATTTTTTGAAAGTTATTCTCATAGAAAAAACACTAGATTGAATGTTTTAGTTGTTAGTTTCATAAATAACAATTAAAATATAGAGTTCACGCCACCGTTTTGGGTTTTCTCATTTACAGGAAACGACTTTTATGCTGACAACTGCGGTACAATAACCATGTTCAAAAATAGAAAGTTAAAAATATTATATAGTTATGTTTATTTGTACTGGTATACATATATATATTTTTTTATTATTTTTAATTTCACGTTTTATTAGGGCACAGGCAACTTAGTGCTGTGCTGTGAAAAGTTATCACCCCTTGCGACAGGATAGATTTATCACTGGTAGTATCTTAGAAAATAGGTTCCCAGGTTATCCTGAGAACCTAGTTTTAAGATACTTCGTTTTCACCGCCACCACCACCGGATTCTTGAGGCATTGCGTGTTGAATGGCGGAACTTAACGCCGCACTGCCCCGTAATCACAGACAAGTAATAATAAAATTAAATATTAATAAATATTCTCTCGATTGGAGATCGAATCTGCAACTGTCGCGTTAGCCTTGTGCCCCTGCGCCAGGACAGCCTCAGCCTACTTAAACTTTTTACATAATATAAAATTGTATATAGTGCATATATAATTATTTCATTTATTTACGAAAAAAACTATGACAACAGCAAACAGAAATACCATTATTGCTTGCAATAAATCGCCATAATTAAACGTATCACCCAATCGAGTGCGCAATATTTCCCTTTGATGTTACAGTTAAATGAATATTTCCATGCATTATTTGTTAATTAAAAGGCTTATACTCTTACTGCCACTGTAATAACTTATTATGTCATAATTACAAAGAAAAATGAGTATTTATTTAATGTATAATCCAAAAGAAATAACTGATTCAGTTCATCATATTTCTCAAACTTTATATAAAACTTGTATTAATTTCATACATTAATGAATATAAAAATGCTGAAATAAATTATATTTTTTTAAAACAATACAAAATAAAAAGAGAAGGCACTCTCCGCGTGACTTTTGCGTGTCAAGTGGCTGAATTCAAAGCCAGACTTTGCCTTATCAGAATTGGAAAAAGGAATCAATATAATCTAACTAATCCAGTTGGAGATTGAATCTAACCTTTTCTTCCAGCGTTTACAATCACAAACTGTCTGATTGCGCCAGGAATGCCTTATTCTATATCAGAGCTATCGTGCTCGATTTTTCTTACACTATTAACAAGCAAATATAATATTTCACAAATAAATATCAGTTACTGTATCCATAATCTAAGGGTTACCTTAATATAAACTAATTAAACTAATTTTTTTAATAATTAAATCCTAAAAAATAATTCCAAATCATTCCCTTTCCATTACATCACTATTAGATACCGTACCATAGTTTTTACTTAGTTCAAGTTGAGCCCTTTGGCGTTAATAACAAGTTATTCGGGCGTAACATGAACTTTCGGCTAAATGTAGCATGTGTTTAACCACGGCCATAATTTTAGAGTAACGATCTTCTACGTGAGGGAGATAAGTCGAAGTTTTCGGCGTGGAAGGTATTTGACTGGTTTATCGCACGAACGTTGTAAGAAATTTTAATGAATGCCTTATATTATAGCTTGATGACCCTGAAATTTCTGTCACCGTTGATGATATAATTAGGGTTCATAGATTTTTTAGGGTGCAAGATCGACTCGCACGGAGCAGGGAAGGCGGAGGGAACCTAATGTTAAGACACTTTGTTCATCAGGTTTCATAGTTATGCGCAATTAATGATTTGGGAAGATAAAAATCTTTTACTGAGTGAAAGAAATGAGTAACAATTTATTATAATAATAGAAATGATTGAATATCATTGAAATATATACATACGAGTACATAATCGTGGTATATGAGTACGACAATCATGAGTTGGAATCGAGTATTTTTGAATATTTGGAATATTTTTTATATTAATTGGCTATTTCAAAGACGTTGCCTGTTGAGTGGCGTAACTGAACGCCACGCTTCATCTTATGAAAGTGGGAAAATGAAAATAACTTACATATAATTATTTAAATCGGGATCAAACTTACCGCGCTAATAGCCTGATACTTGTACCACTTTTTTATACAAAATAATTGAAATTAAAATAATTTTACGGAATCGTCAGTATTTTAGCTTTGATAATTAAAATATAACCATAATTTTTATCTACACTCTACGGACAGTTAGAATACATAGGTAAAAAAACAAAACCTACAAATGGACCATTGATTAAGTTTCAAATTAATACCAACCAAAAAAAATCAACCATTACCAATACTAGCACCTATACAAATTAAATAATATATATCTAGGTAATAAACCAAAAATTTAATAATTCTCCCGCTTCCAGCAGTAAGGTGAACCGTGCGTTTTCCAGCACAGTTACCGCAAGATTTATTACATCAGCCCGTATTGCGTGCTACTGAATTAGCTACATTGATTTATAAATGGAAGTTAATGGCATTATTATGTCTTTATTTAAATAAGGGCCCCGAGTTTTTGGGTGGGGGAGCAGGTTTGTTAATATTAAAAAATTCTGTGTATCTATTGACCCTGTATAATATATTGTACCGTATTGTATAATTATGTACAGATAGCGTTGTGAGTGTGCTTATAATTAAGATAATTGTTTTGTGATTTGATAATTGAAATGCTTTGATAATTCCTCGTGGCGCAGGGGCACAAGGGTGTGACTGTAACGCGACAGTTGCGGGTTCGATCTCCACTCAGGGGAATTAATTATTATTATTTTGGCAGCAAAGTGAAAACCTGGCATTGACTTCCGCCACTGGACACTCAATGCCTTGAAAAATTCGGCGGAAAGTGGGAAACGGAGTGTCTTAACACTAGGTTCCATTTGCCTATCCTGCCATGTGCGGAATAAAAGTATTCCAAGGATTATAAGTATGTATAAAATTCGTTCGTTACTGAGTAACAAATAGACTCATAGTTAGTACGCAGCGTAGAGTGCTGAAATTTGTCAACTTGCTTAGGGGAGTTTAGGAAAGCAATAAGAAAGGACTTCTCGAAATTCCAGGAATAACGGAATTTTACGTTTTCTAAACCCCACAAACAAGGTCGTGGGCTACAACTAGTATTTTTATTTTATAAGTCCAAAAAATATTTTTTCGTATGTGTGAACAAATCCATAAAGAAGTACACTTGGAAAATATTAAAAACAAAGAGAAAACTTCAATACTTTACAAATTTATAATACCTCAATAAGGGGCTTACAATTTCAAGCTTTTATTTTTAATGTATTATTAAAGAAGCTTGACAAAGCGTTCGAATTCTTAAACCCCCCACAAGTCAATAAGGAACGCATAAAGCGCATCAAAAGTGATAAATAATGCACGAACATAAGTGAAGTAAGCACATTCACCCCTCCATTCAAAACGGAGGGTGGTTTGAGTACTGTAAACTTTTAGTGTGTCGAAATGTCCCCAATCTATTTGTTAGGCACATTTGTTCTATACTCATAAACGATTAAATAGTATTTATTTTTAGTCTTTTGTGTCGCAGTAGTGTTGATTGTTTTAATAAAATTTACTATTTGTTTTTTAGAAACGTATCTTAATTGTAATATAATGTGGTAAGAGGTGCGGGTTCAAATCCCACTATGTAAATTTTTTTATACCATTTTAAAAAAGCATTTATCTTTTCTTCGTGTGGAATACAATTTAAAAATGTTAAAAATATTAAACTATCTGACCAGCACCAATCGAGCTTAGTTCCTTTGTTGGAGAATGTCTCATATACTTTATCACATATTATTAATATTGTCAATCTTTACTAAGACAAATATTATATCTTTGATTATAATCAAATCAAAGACGTTTTTTAATATAGTAAATGTACAGTTTTAAGGTAAGCCCTTATCAATACTTTAATTTCCTCGAGTGGGAATCGAACCCACAATCTTTCGCGTTCACATTTACACTTTGCACCCCTGCGCCACGACCCGCCCCTTTTCGTATTCCATAGGTTAAATAAAGTAAGAATAAGAATGAATGCTGTTAAGAATGAATAAGAATATCAATTTGATGCGAACGCAAGAGATAATTTCTCCCCCTAGTTTTGGGGTTCTAAACAAAAGTCAATTTCAATTATCTATCCTTACTTAAACCTTAGGGAAAACGCAAGTATATTTATAATAATTACGCATTCCACTTCAATTATTATTTGACAATTGAAGTGTAATATCTGACGTGTTATTCGGAATAAGTTTTGAGCTTTCTGCAAAGTTCAATTTTGATACTACGGCTTTTACTTAATATTATTATAATTGTTAAATATTCAATGTAACTGAATAGAATAAAGTAAAATATATTAATTATATATGTTATATATAATATTTTAATATGTTATTGACGCCAATATATAAACTGTTAATATATTTTTAATAGAAATAGATGGCAGTTTTGGGCACAGTGTAATGAAAAATGTTATATTTTCATTTCACTTTACTGGAGGCATTTAAACGTGGCGTTGAGTTCCACCGTTCAACACGTAATACCTCTAGACTTCAGCAGAAAGTGGGGAGCAGAGAGTTTTAACGCTAGGGTCCCTACCCTGCTAATGCGGGATACAGGGAGAAGCTGAAAGACAGACATACAGACGGACAACAAAGCGATGTTATAAGGGTTCCTTTTTTCCCTAAAAGGTACGGAACCCTAAAAAAATTGAAAAAAAAATATCTGTCCCATTCTTTACCGGCACTAGGTATATAAAAACATTCCATAAGACTCAGCAAACAAGGCATAACATGTTATCTGAGTCTCTCTGACATCCAAAATGGTGAACGACACTCGAGTCCACTGTGATATATAATTGTAAAGTGACCCTCGGGTTTTAACGGATTACTGGCTACTGCTGTCATGGGCCCAAGAGGCCCCAAGAGTATTGAAACCTTCCCTTTTTCCTTTTCATAATATTTTGCGAGGGGACGAGAAATGAGTTTTACGGTTTTCGTAGAACATTTGTGCTCGCATTAGCAGTTTAATTGATAATTTTGGGGATAGGGTGTGCCATGACCGAATTTGTGCGTTTCCAATTGCTTTATGCTTCCATGTTCTATTTTAATGGGGTAGCAAATTATTTGTGTTTATCGAGAAATAATGATTTTGAGTTATATAGAAAATTTATTTTATTATTATTTGAGGTCGTCATAGCGCAGGTGTACAAGAGTGTCACTGTAACGTGATTGTTGTGGGTTCGAGCCCCACTCGAGGGAAATATATATAATGAATAAATATTTTCATTTCTTCACTTTCGCACCAAGGTAATAGCCCGGCGTTAAGTTCCACCACGGCGTTCGATTCGTTCGTTCGTTATTTCATCAAATAAGAAAAAAAAATAAAAATATTAAACTTTTCAAAAATTATAAGATTTTTTTTACTTTAACAGCTTATCATTAATATATTTAATTAAGTCCTTTGAGAGGATCGTTGGTACAAAAACCATTTTCTAAGAGTAATTTAAGTTTAGCATCAGCCACAAGTTCAAATTGCCTAATTGGGAATCGGGCAATAAACTAAGTCGTTAAACCGCAATCCTTAAGGAGTATGTCCAAAGTTTATATTGAAAAAAAAATCTAAAGTCATTCAAAGAGAATTGTGAAAGGTCATTTGCGAAATACGCTCCGATGAACCGTCACTTGTTTTCTTGTAGTACTAAAGTTAACCTTTATAAAGCAATCTTACAACTCAAATCAAAATATAAAATAGAGAAAATTGAGAAAAGTTGTAGAAAAGAATTGGTTTTTATTCTCTATTGACGTTATAGAAATTTAAATGATTCAAGATTTGTTACTTTTAATTTCAAAAGAAAGAAGAAGAAAAAGATCTAGTTAAAAAATTTGGGGTGCTATGTTTAGAAGTCCAAATTTTGGAAGTTAATCAATATCGTTTGAAATATAGGTCCCGACGATATCTATTTTGTCGGAAGGAGACAGAAGAGATCTAAGGCTAGGCTAGGCTAAGGTTTGGGTTTTTCGCTATAAACAGCGACAGCGATTTGGACCTTACGCCTATCGATAAAACTGGCGAACCATTTTCAATGTTTCTCTGGGAGTCCATAAGGTGGTTGCAAAGAAGTACCCTGTGTTAAATCTGATTAGCAAATGGCAATATAGAAAATTAATATATCGCTTCAGTTCTTATAACGCATACAGCAGGCTAGGCGAAATAAACCTAATATTATTCAACTTCACGCTGTATCCCGCATAATGCAGTGTGTTGAGTGGCGGAACTCAACGCCGCACTTACCACCAGAGCGATAAATATTTAATTTCCTCGAACCCACAGCCAGTTGTGCCTCTGTGCCAAGACGGCCTCTGTTTCTTTTGTATTCAATTGAAACTGATTAATAATACTAAATAATTCAAGACGACAAAGCTTTTTCAATCAACAACACCATTAAAAAGCACAATGACGAAAATCTATTTGTTAACATTTCGTTTGACAATTGAAATATAGGCGTACTATTTAGACATAAAGAACTCAAAATACAAGAGAGAGGTACAAAGGGACGTACAGGCGAAAATAAATCGAGGTAATAATTTTAAGTGGAAAATAAAAATGTTAACACAATATGATTGATGATACTGTGATGGTATTACTTTTTTTTTCCAATTAATTAAGAAAAAATTGTGACTCGTAAAAGTAATAAGATAAAAAATAAATTTATATAAAGAAAGTAGAAAGTAAAATGTTTTTTTTAAATAGCTAACTATAAAATACATGAGGTGATGTATCTTTTAGTTTTCGAATTATAAAATTGGCGTTTTCAATAGTTGCTACTTAGAAGCTTCAACTAGATTTTCAAAGAGGGTAACACATTGATTTATTGGCCTTGAATTCCCCGTCGTGGCGTCCGACCAACTTTGCTAATTAAGAGAAAGATTAANATAAGGAAAGTAGAAAGTAAATATGTAAATATAAATAAAGGCATCGATTTTGGAAAAATCTGGAATTGTGTTACGTTGTTATTGATAAGCCGTACACTGTATTCCATAGAAGGCAGAGAAAACCTAGGAACCTAGTGTTCCCTTTTAAGATACTTCCGTTACCCACTTTTAGTCAAATTCTTAAGGCTGAACTACTGTTACGCCTAACATGTAAAATACTTTTTACCACACATAGGAAAGAAAAACAATGTTTTTTTTAAATAGCTAACTATAAACTACATGAGGTGATGTATCTTTTAGTTTTCGAATTATAAAATTGGCGTTTTCAATAGTTGCTACTTAGAAGCTTCAACTAGATTTTCAAAGAGGGTAACACCTTGATTTATTGGCCTTGAATTCCCCGTCGTGGCGTCCGACCAACTTTGCTAATTAAGAGAAAGATTAATTTCCTTTCCTTTAAACAATTTCCCCAAAAAGTAGCAAATTCAATCTTTTTTAATTCATAATATTAAGTTAATTTGACAGTCTTAATTAAAGCCTCTAGATTATAGATGGATTTCTTAATATAATAAACATTTTATAGTATGTACTAATAGTGATAATTGTTTTAGTTTTTGTAATTGTATATATAGAGAAAGTTAGTCCATAACTGAATATGCGGGTAAAACCGTTACAAGGCAGTATTACTGTATACATATTTGGTGGCTTCGGTAGTCTTCTCTTATTAGTTTGCCAACAAAGTTTCGCTGATGTTGGCGCTCAATTTAACTAGTAAAATAAAAATATAATTTTTATTCCTTGTATATTAAATTTTGAAATCAATATAAAAATAGGTAATCGTTGTTTTTTAATTAATATTAATTCCAATCCTTAGATTATCAAACTAAAGACAATCAAATATGAGATGCCAGTCGTGGCGCTGGAGCACAAGAGTGCGAGTTTTCATTTTCTCACTCTCGTAACTCTCATTTTTGACGTCTTCGTATCAATTTTCAGGATTGTCAACGGAAAAAATAACTTTTAAAAGTTAACAGTGTGAAATGAAGTACAAATAAAAATTTATTATATTTATTTTTTATGAAATATCTATAAATTGTCACTTTTTAAATTTTTTCCTTTATTTATATAATAAGTTCCCACTTTGTATCAAATTTCATACTTGTATGCTATAGGTTATAATTACAAAATGCAGCATAATCGATGCATAAAGCCTAGACCTAATGGCATTTTTTGTTTACCGGCCACCGGCCTTCACCTTTATAAATAAGGTGTTACCGTTTTACCCATCGCCCTGAAGTTTGATAAAAAATATATTTTATAATAATATTTTATTTAACTACCGGCGCTGTAAAATATTATATTTTCGGTGGCCCATGAGTAATATTGTAAGCGAGATTATAACTTAAAGTATAAGGGAGAAGTTGGAGCTTATAAGATTTCGTATGTTGATTGTGGGCTTAATACAAAATGTTCATTGAAATGAAATTTATTAAATGTTACTTTACGGAACTTTTTTTATATATAATAAGTAAGAGAAATACAAAATATTAAATATATTAATGCAACAAAAAATATTTAATAATTTTAATATTAAACTACGCAGCAAACGATTGAGGATCAAATTCTAAATATTTTATTCGTGAAAATTTTGTTTCTAACCATCGCAGTGTAGTAGGCACGTATCGGACAACACACACTACGGTGTTAATTCTAATCGTATTCCCTACTCAGCGTGCTGCACGGCGTTTAGTTCCGCAGCTCCAAACTCAGTCTACAGCAGGTGGAAAGTGAAAAAGATGTCCTATCCTAGGTAGCTTACATTTTACCATATTTTCCAGAAAGCTAAACAAAAAACAAAATATTAAAAATAGCTCAAACAAGCAAGTCAATAACAAATAACAGCGTTAGGGTTCCGCAGTACCTAATAACACAATGAGGGCAAATTATTACCACGCTATAAACTCATTTGCTACCGCGTCCATAATCTTGCCTCGGAGTAGTTAGTTTCTCATTAAACGGAACGAACAGATACGGTGGCGAGCCAAGTTATCTATTAATATATTTTAGGTATACATTGACGGCTCTGGGATATTTTATGGGATTATGTACATGTGTACTTTTTAACTGTTTTTTGTAAGAGACGTTATCGATTAGACTAGATTTTTGTTATGTTGTTGCCTCAGAAATTTTTATTGGGTAAACCGATTTTGATGATTCTTTTTTCATGTGAAAGTTGGTGCTTCCCGTGGGGTTCCATTTTAATTTGGTTCATTTGTGACAATGAGAAAAACACATATGACTTAAATTTGCATTAAGTATGTACGCGACAAATGGACGAATAACTCATTATCACACCAGCTGATTTTGATAATTGTTTTTTTATAGGAAAGGATACAAAAGGATACACACTTCAAGGGTGGATTGTTGTGAGTTTGGTTATGTTCTAATTATGAGATCCGATGAAGTCGCTTTTTTTTGTTAAAAATTATAATTATAGAATCGCTATATATCTAACTTAACCATACCTTAACTAGTAGTCAAATAAATAATTAACATCAAAAAAATATTATGCATACACAACTCTCAATGTACAACGAACATTTAAACACCGTCGCTCAAGGAGTAATACAGCTTATACTGTATTGTATTGTAAGAAGGAGAGTTAGCGTGTTACTTCCAAGGAATTAATATAGGCTTATAGCGTTAATGAACCACGAAACTCCATCGAATGTACGTGTTTGATTTAGATTACACGTATTTGTGCATGTGGAATTTATATTTAGTGTTACCTATTAATATTTGGATTAACGAAATTATTTGATCACATAATATGGCGGTGGCATATTCAGTATTAATTATAAGGTTATAAGGAATAAGTTGTACTTATATAATAAGTAATTAGTAATGTATATAAGTATGGGTTTAAACGATTTTCTTACTTAGGCACAATCATAACTATTGGGTTGATTGTGCTCGTGTATTTTTAATAAACGTAGCAGGACTCGAACCTGCTACTCTGTGATACAAAAACAACGTTTATATTTCTATTTACGTATTTTTCTAACTTTAGTGTGGAATGTAACCATAAAAATAAGCAAAAAGTTGTAAATAGTATTCCGTCTTCCAAATAACCATTCTTAGCACCTTTGGGTAACGCATACTTGCAAAAATCTCCCTCCAACGTAAATAAGTTCTATAATAAAAACGTATGGCTTAGTAGTTAGTGCGCTTAGTTGGATGGTTTCCAAGAGGCATGGGTTCGAGTCCCGCTATGTTCAAATCACTGTATATTTACAAAAATATTTTTCTTTCCTTACCGTGGAATAACATTTAAAAAATATGAATAATTATGAAAAATTCAATAACTAATTTTTAAAATCAACAATAGCCCGAGTAGCCTAACAAATAACAAACAAATATAAAACTATAAGTCCACCAGCAAAGTGCTATCTTTAAATAAACATTTATAGACCATCACGAGACTGTCACGTCCAAGTGGCTACGGAATTATTGCTTAACTTTCAAACTAACCTACTCCTGTCGTAACTTAAACTGAAGTGTCTCGATGTCTGAAATGTCTCGGAACAAAAGTAAGACATAAACGTCATTCGATTGCTGTTCAGTTCAGCTGATTTTTGGATCTATTTCCTAGTTTATTTAATTTATTAGGGTTCCGTACCTTTTAAGGAACCATTAAAGAACCACTTTTCTGTCCGTCTGTCTGTTTGTCGGTCACCCGTTGATCTATCTAGAAAATAAGAAATGGTAAAAGGATTGAATGATAAATGATTTCTCGTTCACGTTATTCTTGATTTCTTAAAAAATACTAATAATACTTAAAAAAATATTTTCAACACATTTTAAACCTTAACAATTTTCTTTAAAAATTCTCATCTCAGCACCACTTTTTCCAAGGAAGCATAAGAAAAAGGTATTTTCCATTTACTAAGATATTTGCATTCACCTAGAGATTTAAAGTTAAAAAAAACTCTCTATAGAACATTACTGGATCTTAGAAAAAAGATGGCTGAGGGAAAACGATTTTCGTTATAAATGGATTTCCCGAAGCAGGTTTTATTCTACGTATACGCGAACAGTGGACGTACGCACATCGAATTCAGATCACTGTGCCGCTGCCACTTGATGGGGTTTTGATGTCAGCATCGCCAGTACTTATTTCGAGCTCATTGATTATTCTGTTTCGGATATAACCAAGGATCTTTCTAGATTATATAAATATTTAGCTTTTTTAAAACGTTATATCGATTATTAGAAAGCAATCGTGGAACTGAGGCCTCGATTGTCTTCTTTATAATTTATCTAGTAGTTGTGGGTTCGATTTATAGGGTGAAAGTAAAAAAAGAAGAAAAACAATAAAACGTAAGGTTTTTACACTATTGTTATCTTTGAAGATGATATATTATGATAATCATTATAAGGATAAATCTTATAAAAGACAAATTTACTAGAAAAAAAACACTAGAAATCTATTGTTATTATTTAATAGTTCATTTATTATTTCAGCGAATGTAAAATGTCTAAAACTTTAAGTGAAATGCTTGTAGTTTTTATTTTTACCGGCTCCCAGAGACCAATCTCGGTGCTCGTAGTCGGCGGATAAGGAAGATATTTCAGATACCGCAGTAACGGTTCTGTTGAGTTTGCACTTTACTAACAAGATCTGAACAAAGTCGAACGTTTCCATTCAACTGGATATACTCGTATATTTCATTGAATAACGGTGGTTAGATAATTAAAAGTAATCAGTCAATATAGAAATGTGTGTTTGTTTCTCTTAATTGTTTTAGCAGAGAAGAAGAAGAAGACGTAGAAGCCTAGTGCTAAGACACTCCATTCTCAATTATGAAGATAATATTATAATATTATGTACGTACTCGTACATTATATTCTAATGTTATTAAAATGTCATATAATTGTTAATATTTCCAAATATTTTATTAATTAGCTAAGTTTTTACATTCTAAATAAACACCTTGATAAATGGTATGTTTAGCTAACAGCGATTCATCCGCAGCCTAGTACCTACCTAATTACTAAATAGTCTAATGGATGAAATGGCCTCATTAGCGTTGAGTGGATGCTGCATAGAAGACCTGCATCGATTGAAAAGTATTAGAAATCTAGTTAATGCGTTAATATATTAAATTTATATAATTATAATTATATTTGACTCTAGTTGTAGTTTTGCGAATTTTAAAAAAGTCTCGAATATTTTTTTCTATGTAGGTAATACAATTGGTTGCTACTGAGGGCGAAGTGAGTAGAGAGAAGAACGAACTAATTTTATACATTAAAGTTTAAAATAATTACTTTTGAATTACAGAAAAATATTTGTAAAACTATTTAATCTTGAAAAAAAGTGCGAATGCTTAACAAAATAAATTATGTTGCTAATTAAATGACAAGAAATGTATTTTTTAAAAATAAGCCTCATAAAAATTACATAATAAAATTCATTTTGAACATAAAATTTATTTTCTGAAACAAAATGACTTTAAAATGCAATAATATTCTAAGTGACCGATGCAAGTAATAGGTATGTTTTGGTCACTATCCACTTAGCTCGCTGGATCACGTAACATTTTCATTGCAGTGGAAAATTTTATTTTATATTATACTAGCGTATTATGGTTTACCTTATTTGAATATTATCGTTTTTCTTTTCCAATGTTACATTGTAGCTGATATTGAACAAGCTATGTCTTCAAAAAAAATGTTTTTAAGATATAGGTTAATATTAAATACTGTTAACTGTGGAAATAATTGCTAAAATTCAACTAATAATGTTGTAAGTAAGATTTTTTAAAATTTTAATAACTTCGCACTGTATCCCGCACGTAGGTAGGCAGTCAGATGTAATCTGGGAACATAGCGTAAAGACACTCCGTTCCCACCTATACCGTACCATAATACTATATTTCTCCACTTTTCACCCAATTTTGAAAGAGTTGCGAGTTTAGTGACGAAACTTTGCCTCGTCAACGTGTGACGTAATTTATGGATGACCCCTTTTATACACCGTTATTGTTCAGCTTAAATTGAACTACAAATCTATATCCAATAAATTGTAATTATTAAAAAAAATATAGTTTTAATTCAATTTTTATACATTAAAGCAGTTCTCTATATTTTAGCAGTAGAGAAGTTAAAACAAAATAACATTTCCCACAAAACTGGTCACCCGCTGAGACTCCAAATGCGAAACTTACACATTCTACGTCCGTGTTTTATCGAATTTACACATTTCAAAAATCCAATCGGCACTCGTGAACGAAAAATGTCACTGGAAAATAGGACTTCATAATACAAGTGGAACGTGGCCTGGGCAATATGCTGACGTAGCACTGTACGGAACACTCGAAACTCGATTTGCACCGTCCCAACGAAATAAGTAGTCTCACGGCATTGAAGAACGGGTTTTATTGTTTCAATTCCGTTGCAACACTACCCTTATTGATGGCTTAATGGATTATAAATTGAAAAAGTTTACTGTTATACCTTTACTTATTTTTGGTGTGGCAATATTTTTTATGAGTCATCATCAATTCGTGCTTATCCAAAATTTATTACGTTTAAACGTTGCCATAAAAATACAATTTAAGGCTTTAATTTTAAAAGTAGTTAAATATATGATTTACTACGATGTTCTTTATTAAAAAAGACATTATTCCTCATTATTCAATATCAAAAACCTTTCTAACAGGGTTAGGTATTCTTAGCTTATAATATTTTTTTGGATTTAATATATAAGAAGTAGACTTTATAAGTGCTATAATTTAAATGTATAACATATATCCTAAAAAAAAACAATATCTTTATAAATAAGCAAATGTTACGACGCCATTAGCTGGTTTTATTCTATTTACACATCTCAGGTATTCCCGAATAGGCGTATAAAGTGTGGGAATTATCAGACGGTGGCGTCGTGAAGAACAGCTATAAATAAGAGAGAGCTTATTTCAGCTTCTATTTACCTGATGAGGGAACAAACGTGTCGAATAAATTAAATACACTCCTGGTATATTGAATTACCACGAGTATCATTTGACAGTAAGTACATATTTTGAAACCAGTCGTGGTGCAGGGGTAGAAAGGGTTCGATTCCCACTCGAGGAAATTAAATTAAATAACGTGCCACTAAACCAAAAATTTGATGATAATATTACTGAACGCCAAGTTTAAAACAATATTTATAGCGGTTTTCCAATTCAAGTTTCCAATTATATTTTGTATGAAAAGACGAGAAACAATTTTAAGCAACGTCGACAGTGCCCCAAATTCGGTTAGATACTCACTTGTCGGTTTTAAGGGTGCCAATACGACTCTATTACTAGGTCATCCATCTGTTTATTCGCCTTTCTTAGAAAATACTTGTATTTAGTAAAATACTTGTATGTATAATCATGATATCGTACTAATAATATAAATGTGAATGTATGTTTGTTTGTTACGCTTTCACGCCAAAAATACTCAACTAATTGTCATGAAACTTTGGACACATGTTCTAGGAGATATTAAAAAGGACATAAAATAGTAATTTTATATAAGAATCATAAAAATATATAAAACAAAATCCTTTGGCTATAAAATAAAAAAAGATTAAGCAAGCGAAGTCACGTTTCACTCTAGTCATGCATAAATATAGATTTTAAATCAAAAACAACACTACAAATAAGACTATCAGCAACTAAAAGGAATATTACAAAATACTGACAACATCCCTGTTGATGTTCCCAAAATCTCATGCTGGTGACCGATATTCATTACTTCATACGAAAATAGCTACTATCTGCGGCTTCGCATACGTGTTTTCAATTAACGCGGCGTTCACATAGCAAGGCTCGCTTATTGTGGATATGTGGAGGACGGTCATTGTATCTTTGGAAATATTTTGTGTTTAGTAATAGCTTGAATATAACATTATTAAATACGTGACATATTTGGGCGAGACGTGTCATTATAACAGGAGAGAGAAGGATCACTACGTGATATTTTACGTAATAACATATGTTTATAGGAATAGTGCCTTAGTTGTTCATTATAATTGATATTTTGGTAGATATATTAAAATCAAGTTTAGTTTACCTTCATATTATGGGACATTAGAGACCAGCTTGTCTAACGTATGTTACATTATAGAAAAAAATATCAACCGAATTGTATTGCTATAATTATATGAAAGCACCAGTTTGGATCCAATTTTAGGTGAAAATTATACAAGGTTTACAACCCTTTTCACGCAGGCTTCTGCTAGGTTTTAAAATTATTTTTAGCTTCACGCTTTAGCCCGCATGTAGCAGGATTAGGTTGTCAACATCAGACCGAAGTAACAAAAATATTAAAAATTTCATTTCCTCGAGTGGGAATTGAATCCACAACCCCAACATATACAGTCACACATTAATTTACTATATAAGTTGAAAAATTGCTAAATATATAATGAATATCTACACAAATGAAGCTTTTAAAGCGATGATCGCGAAATATGAACAAAACCCGTTAACTGTTATGCAGGAAGTTGGAGTTGAAACAAAGGAACTGTAAATATATGTCAAGCTCGCAGTGAGTAATGAATGCGCTTGAATGTTCTTTAAGTTTATACTGCGTAAAATGAGGGTATCGGAAAAAAATGTAGTCTGTCTCGGTGCTGTATGATTTATGTATTGCACGAATTTAATATTTTTAGCTTTTAAAAATGTTAAAACAGCTTTTTAATTTTTATTTTAAGTGCACTCACAAGTAATGCCTCCAGACGTCGGCCGTAAAGATCAGCATGGAAGTGTGTTATTAGGAACGTAGTGTCTTAACACGAAGTTCCCAGGTTCCCTCTGCCTACCTTGCTATGTAAGGAGACAGCGTGACGTTAAAAAAAAAGAATTGTATAATTGTTCTGAAACATACAAAGTAAAATTGGAATGGAAATTTTAGGTAGACTATAACTGTTTTTTTAATAACTATTTTCTTCCATAATATACAGCCCAAGATTAAAAAGTATTACACCAACATTTATTTATACATATATCTCCTAACTACAATAGAGAATATACTATGAAGCAAAAATACTGACACTCAAACGTCCCACCAAATATTTGCAGTGTGTTAACAAAAGAACAAACAGTATTTACACAAAGAATTTTTAGTTTGCTTTGAAATGTATTCTGTATGGTATTTGTGATTCCTTTATTTTGTTTTGTTTTCATATATTGTATAATATATAAAAATATTGACTTATTGGTTCGAAACAATACAAATACAAATATAATCATATTGAATTTCACATGCTTTCAGCAGGGTACTATGTATGACTGTAGACTGGTTGTGGGTTCGATTCCTCTCGAGAGAAATGTAATGTTTAAATTTATATTTCTATTTAGTCGCTCTGGTGTGGAGGAAAGCGCGGCGTTGAATTTCGCCACTCAACTGGCAATACTTTCAGAATTCGGCAGAAAGCAGAGAAGAGAGGGTGTGAGTACAGAGATAGAGCGTGAAGCAGATTTATTTATTTAAATATTATTACTATAATAAATATTATATAATGACAATTTATATAATAAACCTCTCTATAACAATAAATAAAAACATTTTGAATTTAAATTTGAATGCGATACGAAATTCTAGAAACGTCAAACCCAAAAAAAGGCAGTGGAAGAGTAACAACGCTAACTAGATACTTCCGAATGCATTTCGTGATGCAAATACTAAGTACTGCACTCAGCAATTAATAAGCAATGCATTAAAAAATGAACTTTCACGAAATTTCCATTGTTTGATCCAGTAAAGAGGCAGAATAATAAATCACAAACAGATAGCAGCTCCCATTGAGATTTTGTCGAGAACGTAATACACACGCAAATGGCACTTGACAGTATAGGAGCTGCATGAATCCAGGTCTCGGCCTAGCACAAATTATTTTTCTGCTTTATAACGCTATGCAAATAAAATCAGGGCGTAGATTCAGCGACCTAGAAAACAAAATATAATATGTTGATTATGAGAAATAAATGTGAATTGAAGGCGTGGACTAATTATGTAACCCTGGCTAGTATTTACTAATACTAAAAAAAACTTTTGTATTCTTGAATGTACTTTTATTAATAACTAGCTATCAGCACGCTGCGCGCGGCTTCGCCTGCTTGTACTACACTATTATTTATTTACGAATCTGAATTATTTATATACTAGTGGACCCGAACGCGGCTATGCCCGCTTGAATATACGAATATTTATTAAAAATATTTAGAAAACTATTTTCAGTTTTCAATAGAGAGATGCGTTAAGCAAGCCCATTTTGACAGACGTTTTCTAACAACAAACTTTGCAAATCGTTGCTTAGCAACGGTCGCACTGCGACGGCTGTTATTAACATGGCGGAATAAATTGCATGTCAAATTAATAAGTATTTTAATATATTTGTATATCTCGAAAATATTACAAATATGAGAAAAAAAATGTATCCTATGTTCCTCTCGAGACACTCAAGTATCTCTATATGAGTATTTTATCACAATTAAATTAGCGGTTTGGCCCTGGTTGAGTAAAAGACAGACAGATAGACAGGGTTACTTTCGAATTTATAATATAGGTATGGATTGTAATAACATTATTACTAATCAATATTTATATATATTAAAAACTAAAGTTTCACCCAATTTATAAAAAATATTTAATAATCTTGTTGTACTAAATACCGTAAATTTATGTAATATTTTTGCTTATAGGTATAATATAAATTAACAAAGTGAAATTATATAATTTTCACGGATTCATTATAGATAATACATGCTGATAATAAAGTATTCTATTCTGGATCATATAGAACGTGGATGTGGCGCTTCAAACGCGTAAGTACTGCATGATACACACTAATGGAATTGTAGACCATTGCAGTAACCGTTACACTCCAGTTCTCCTATTCCATATATTTTTATATATAAAATAAGATATTTAGAAAAACTATATAATCGAGCTTAGTTTTAGATTTCTACACTTTTATTTTATTCATTTAACCATTTTATCTAAACTATCAAAGTTTAACGACGTTTAAAATTGAAAGCTAATTGATGCCGCCCGGGTGTAGGGGTTTAAGGGTGCGACTGTTAACGGGTTATGGGTTTGATTTCCAGTCGGGAAGTGAAATATTTAATATTTTCATTTCTTCTCTTTGGGGATAATGCAAAGCGTGGTGTCTAAACATTTCCGTTCTCCACGTACCGCTGAATTCTCCAGACATTGTGCGTTGAGTGGCGGAACTCAACACCGCGATCGCGCATAGCCAGAACGAGAAAATGAAAAAAATAACTATGACCTTATGACGTTTTAAAAACTGAAGTACCTATTAATCGAAATGTACTGTAACTTTCAATTATATAGATTTTTTTCTAAATAACAGTTTTTTTAGTTTTACTTTGACATATTCTTTGTTCTCAAATTTTTATAAATGTCAATATAATATAAATCTAAAGATATTCTTCTAAGTCCGAATGACAACAAAAATGCAAATGGGGATCTCAGCTGACACGTGATCTCCTTGGAAATTAATGTGGCATGAAATTACGTATTTACCTACTTATCTAGTCGAAGGGAAAATTAGCTTCAAGACCCACTAAGTCCATTGCTTGCAGAAGGATTGGCACTTGACAGCCCGACGCGGTTGTTTCTATTGCAAGATATTGAAAAAAGTTTATAAGTGTAGAAGGATTCTTAAGTTGTTTTAGAATTATTTGTGTGCGGTAATAAATTTTTGATTAAATGTTAAAAATAGTATATAAAATAATTTAAAATGGCACTAAGGCTAGGTTTAGATATAATTATATCTTATTCATTTCTTATTTGCACGCATTATATAAAGATTATACTAATATAAAAAAATAATGACTTTGTAAAGTAAACAGATGGACCAAACACCAACCAAAAAATCCATCAAAAACAAAGTTCAGGAAAGTTAAATTTGAAATCAACCGCTTCATCCCCACGGAAATTAAATTAAATTCAGTGACGAAAAGGAAAAATGTATTATTTTGTTTCATCTAAATTAAAGAGTAATATCGTGGTTTTCACAGGTACTTTCATTTTTTATAATAACTATTATTCGGTACAAAATTCGTCTAGATTATTTCTATACCTGAAGAAAATGAAAATATTAAATATTTACTCTCTGACGAGGACACTTCACCCCATGGAAATGGAACTCGAACCAATAGTTAATGAGATTAAAGCGTTGAACCAAGCAAATTCTTCAAATTCATAATATGACTATAGATACATCTCTCTCTCTCTCAGCTTCACGCTGTATCCCGCATGTAGCATTACCCTGCTACCAGAAAAGGGAGCATAGTGTTAAGGCACTCCACTTTCTGCATTCCATCGAATGCTACAACTCAACAGTTGTGAAACTCAATGCCGTACTTTGCCCCAACTCACTCTAAAATATTAAATATTTCATTTCCTCGTGTGGAAATCGAACCCATATCCAGTCGCGTCTACTTTTACACAGTTGTAACCCTGTGCCTCAACTATGTACATATAAAACCGAAGAGCATTAAAGGAAACAACATGCAATGAATTACATTACCAGTGAGTGCTAAGATTAGTCGTAAATAACGCCGGCCCCCAGTTAAGCTTCCATTTGCTCGCTGACGTTCGAGACGAATGCATCTAATAAATTAAACAAACGGCATTTGAATTCCCCCCTTTAATACTAAGATCGTAATAATCTATATCGCAAAAATAGAATAGAATAGCTAACCGGGCTGTGGATTCGATTCCCACTAGAGACATTCATTTCTTCGCTCTGGTGCGGAACGATGCATCATGCAATGCCTCCAGAATTCGGAAACGGTAACGGAAGTGTCTTAATGGGAACGGAGTATCTTAATACAAGGAGCCAAGCTCTGCCTAACGTGCTGAAAGTTGAAAAAAATCTTGACAAATTATTGTTACTTATTTATATTTTTTTAACTACATACTATCCATGTTTTACTAAACTAGACTGTCAGTTTTCAAATCAAAACTGGTTATAAAATAATCTTATTTTTGTATACAATAAAACATTTTCAACTTTTTTGGTGCGCCATGTTGGCCTCGTCTTTTACTTGTATTTTAGTTTAGTTACATAAATAAATTTATAAGGACACTCCAAACTATTGACATAGTTTAGTTAAGATATAAGTTTGTTGAAAGGAATTTGCAAGTGTCTTGAGGCTACTCGAAGCTTCTGAGGACCGCAGTACCGAGGTCAGAACACCTATTTTCTTAGTCCAAATTCCGTGAAATTTCTGTAGTTGAAATATATATACTTTATAAAGATGTCTTTCGTATTTTTTTGTTTACATTGTACGTAATATAGAAAAAATATGGAAATGAGAGAAAACTTAAATTTGTAATGATATTCAAGAAAATTTCAAGAAAACAAAAGTCGTTTCGTAAAAAGTGACAAGTAATAGGCAGAGCTTTGTTCTTGTTGAGATTGTTTCTGTTGAGACACTCCGTTTTCCACTTGCCTCTCAATTTCAGATATCTGTTATCAGAGAGTCATACCTTCGAGTAGGAATTGAACTTACAACCGCCCTATTTAAAGTAAGGCTCTATAATACTGTACCTGGACAGCTAAACTTCACATTAGACTTAAAACGGTTTCCCATCAACATTAGTATCAACACAATCGAGATATATTCGTATGTACAAGTAACGGAATACAAGGAAATACTATACAATCGTAATCCGAGAAGATTGAGCATAATAGACCAGTGCTTAATGGAGTGTACATCAGCTGTTCTTGATATGGTTTGAAACAAGTGAACCAATTAGATATTAATGCGAGGCACAGTCTTATAAACTGATATGAAACGTTAAATTCGATTTTAAATTATTTTTTAAGGTAGTAGATTTGATTTTATAATGCTATGTAATAATTATGCGTATATTACTTAAATAAATATTATGCGTATATTCTGGTCAAAGAACTTTTTAAAGTAATTTCAATAAATTTTATGTTTTCGTTTTCTTTCTTACGAAAATATAATTATTTTTAGTTTTAACCACTGTATCTCGCATGTATCAGAGTAGGCAGAGGGAGCCCAGTGTTAAGATACTCATTCCCACTTTTCCCTACACTACGGTGGCACTAATGGCGGAATTAAACACCGCGTTGTGCCTCGAGCGGAAAACTGAAAAATCAAATAATTCATTTTTTATAATTGACTTTTAGATGTAGCTTTGAACATAATATTTGTAAATCTTTGCCACTGATAGTCTGACATATTATCCTAAACATATATTCAATAAAATTACTAATAAATACTTTCTTCGTAAAACAGAAATTGAAACACGCACAAGCAAAAAGCCTTACCAGCGGCGCTTATAATAAAATAAAACATAAGTACAGATTATGTCAAGGTGCCTTTAGTAAATGTAGAATAGCGTGAGTTGCTATACATTTGTTCTAGATTCGAATACTTTAGACTATGTACTAGGCTACGGCTACGACTAGCTATTTTGTTTCTAGGTCGCCGAACCACGCTAGCTCGATTTATTTGCATAGTTGGTAAAAAAAACGATTAAATATTTTTTAATCAGAAACATTTGAATGTAGATAAAAAAATGTAGTAGATGAAAACTATGTTTTTATTATTCTAGTATTAAACTTAATTAAGTAAGTACCTATACAAATATTAATAAAATATATAATAGTTAAGGATATTTTTTTATTTTATATTCCATTTCAGTTTTATCCACGCTTTTGATATATTTTGTACGTTGGATTTGTTATATTTTGTATTTATATATAGGCCCTGTGACAAATTGGCACTTTTATCAAAAAGAGTAGTTTTTTACGTTTATTTTTCCCTTCAAAGCCAGGTTAAAGTTTAAATTTTAAAAATGGCTTTGCTTAAATAAAATTTCAACGTTTAAACTTTCGTTCATCGTTAAAAATAAATAAAAAAATATTCATGTAAGACGCAATTAATTGAAAAAATAATATGCTTTAAAAAATATGGGAAAAAAATATTATGTTATACCTACTATATTTTACTAAATAAATCATTATATTAATAACGTTCAACGTGTATTACTTTATAGAAAAAAAAAAACATTTCCAATTCCACGAATGATTCATCTTCATTCGTATTCCCGATACGTTGCGACACGCGTCAAGGGTTTGTCTCGAACAGCAATTGCTCGAGACTGCCGACCCTGACGTAATTTCTTTACATTTTTATTGATTTAGACATTTTATTTCATTATATTAATATTATATCTTTATAAGTTTAATTTATATATCAACTTCTTCTAATTAATAGTATAATATACGACAGATATGGCAAGCTATAAATTGAGACTTTTCTCTTCTTTTTCTCTTCTAGCTGCACGCTGTATCCCGCATAGACCAGGGTAGAAAACCTGACAACCAAGTGTTAAGACACTCCTCCGTTGTCATTAAAACAATTACGTTCCCTACTTTCCATAGATCTAAACTCTGCGCTTTGCCTTGTTAAATATTAAATTAATACTTAAAGAAAAAAAAATCGAAGCGAACAGAATATTATGATGAAATATTAAACAGGCACAGCTGTTATTTGATACACAAGTACATTATACTATAAAGGACATAAACTAGAGCAAGGGAAGAAGAGAATACGAAAAAATATTCTTATAATACCTATAAAATACTGTACCTAGGTTCTATATCTATATATTTTGCTGTTGCTTCGAAAAAATTAGCAAGCATCCAAGATTACGGGGAAAAGGTCATAAATTTGGGGGTGTTCTTGTCGTGATTCCATTCCCGCTCCCCTTAGAGCACGGATCGTCCATTGCGATAAATTATTCTCATCAATAATACCCGACCGACGCTGTGTCAACAACACTCCATTGTACTTATATTTGTAGGTATTTGTTGGGTTACAGCCCGGACTCTGTGGCATTATACCAACTAAATCAAAGGTTCCGGACAAGTGGAATTGAAGACAATAATATATTACAGTTAAATCGAAATAGTTTGCGTGTTTGTTCATCAAGATTTATTGCAAAATGCTGTTTGTAATATATCTAACTTTTTCTATGCTAATAACGATTCCAATTTCCCTAATATTCTGGCTTTTGAATAAAGTGAATAAAATCTTCAAATTGTGTCGAGCATTACTTCTGAACTTAAGCAAAAGTTGGCTGAAATCCACTCATCCTTTTACTTCTTAACAGAAACCTTTTTCCTTTCAAGTAGCTGTATGTTGTGCGAGTCGGTATGGTTTGAAATTTCAAGAGTACCCATTTGAGGGTCCAATCGAAATAACCACAAAACATTCCGATCCTATTTCCGATTCTCGTCACATAGCTTCCATCACGAAGGTCGGGTAGAGGTAGAGGTAGAGGTAGGCACTTTACGCGAATTTTATATATGGGTAACACTGTTAGAACGGGTCTCTTGCACGATTTGCTACGTTAAATTAAATGAAAATTTAATCCAAAATCAATACCAATATCGAGATATCATGTTTCCCGAAAAATGTATATAAAACATACACACTCTAAAACATATATATTATATGAATATTTGGAGGGTCCAAAAATGATTTAGTTTTAACTAAATAATCAACGTAAAATTCAAAGTGGATCTAACATTACTACTCGTAATTTATACGACTTGGATCGGCTCATGTGTCAAAGGCAAGTGGTTTTTTTTTATTTATCTAACTCCAACACTTTCGCAATTTATGAAGCGTTGCAAAAAACGTAAAAGTAAATGGAACTAGTATATCCAATCGGACTTTTTATACGTGAGAACACTGTAGAGAGAATATTTATTTTTAAACGATACTGGTCTTGAATATTTTCCTTCGTATTGAATTGCTTTCCGTTCAGTGACTTAATAGGAATATAGTTAAATATTGTCCATGTTTGTAGCTAAGTAATTTACTTTATATGAGCTATTTAGGGTTCCGTACCTCAAAACGGAAATACGAAACCCTATAAAATGAATGCATACCACAAATTTAAGTTTGTCAACTCTAATGTACTTCCCGTAGGCATACAATCCTAAAATTGGTACGGAGTCCTCCGTATGCGAGTCCAACTCGCATTTAACCGGTCTTTTTTTCAATTTGACATTTAGTATGATACTCTGTTATTCGATTTCCGGTTGAATTCGTGACATTACGTGTTGAGTGGTGCAACACATCAAGTAATTTCTCGATAATTGAAAACGTTTTCCTCGACAACATTTCTCTGTCCGATAGTTTCATTTCAATTTAAATTAAAATGATTTCTTGTATTTTACTGTATGCCCTTATGAGCTTACATATATTTATGGCAAGTAATTGCTTAGAAAATTGGTGACTAAACTCTACACGCAGCCATAAGTATATATATTTTTTAACGTTTTCTACCTTCTAGAGTGGTGAAGTTTATTCCCGCGAGTGGTTATCGAACTCACTACTCTCAAGCTAACATTCAACATTATTCCACTACAGCACGATAGATAAAATATATACTATGTTTTTCACTTCAACATTTTCACCATATCCTGCAAAGAAACAATTTTCAATTTCGTAAGATTATTTTCCATCTCAGATTTGAACCCTCGGACACTCCTCTTCCATCATGAGGAGCCTGTGACACTAAAAACAATAAGCTTCATGAAATATGGGATATACTTTTGTGTATTTTGATATCATTTGATGCTGAGATCACGTAGAATCGATTTAAGATCCGTTGGGGGTCAACAGATATTTATGAAGATAACTTCGATTTATGAACATCATATATTACAAACCATCTACCTCGCACTTTTAGTGCTTCGGGCGTTTAGTAAATGCGTTTGTAATAAATATATAATGGGGTTATTTCAATTAAATAATTGTATTTTTCTATTTTTATTTATTCGTTTCCTTTTTATTTATTTTTTCCTGTCGAATATTTATCTGTATATTAAAACATATTTTTGATAGATAGATTCTAATTTTGATTATGCCCATCATATCGTGCTTATGTCCATATAAATAATAATATTATTGGTATTTGAATTCACAACCCATATAGCAACACTCCAGCATACATTTCTTTTTAATATTTTCCACAAAAAGAAATGTGTATTTACTCCCATAACATCTGTCATTGGAATTTAAACACAGGGTACAAGCGGCACCATTAGTTACTCCGTACAAAAAATATTCCTGAAACAAAATACTCTTAGCAATGTGGTGCTGTAATGTGCGCCGGCCCTTTGAATTTTTCATTCCCTCGTGGCTCGACAACTAAGCATTACCGAAATTGCTTCATATTTCTTTTCTGAACACATTGTATGGTGGGAAATAGTTAGGAGATAGCTACTTTGTTAAATGTTTGCTTACTCAGATGGAGTGGCGATTATTGTTTATTGTTTTATTTTGTTTTCTGTATACTTGTTACTGATTTAGATGAGCTTTTAATAATTCAATACAAATTTCTGCTAATAATAATTTGTTTTAAACATAGAGATATTCAGACTAAACGCGACTGTTATAGGTTAGATTCTCATTCGGGGGAATTAAATATTTATTATTTTGTTTTCTTCTCTGGTCATGAGGCAAACTGCTGCATTTAGTTCAGCAACGCACGTTGGTGGAAAGTGAGGAATGGATGTGTCTTAATGAGTGTGGGATGTCTTAACATTAGGTAAGCAGAGGGAATTTCCATTTGCCTACTCTGCTATATATGAGATACAACGTAAAGCTAAAAAAAAGATATAGAATAAACAATAGCATAAACTTAATATATTTTTAAATACAGAAGCTTCGCCCGCTTATTGTTGTGTTGAATCAGTTGGAAGAAGTCTATATATCGCGTTTGAAATCTTAACCTTACCAATAAATTTTAGCATTAAGACAGACATTTTTTATAAGCCACAAAATATCACGATAGCTGATAATTTAATACAGCAGTCTAAAAGATTTCATCACATTTATTATATATATATATTCACTATTTATTTACTTGAAGTTTATTATAATTTGAGATAACAATTACTACATAGTATTAGAATTGTCAGAATATCCCACCAAATTTACAATATTCATTCCACTAATCTATTAGAAATTGATTCAAAGCCAATTGAAACTTCGCAATGCTAATAAACTTTACATACAAATGTTAGTAATTGACATAAGCGTACATGGTTCTGGTATTCAGTGGAAGTGAACATAAATGAAAAGCTATTTTGTAAATAATATTACTAGGAGCACATTATTGTTAAAATTTTAATCTCTTGTATTATTATTAATTAATTCCGTGTGATTATTATACAAAACAGAAATTCAATTATTAAAATAAACTATGAAACTGCCAAATATACTTGAAGTATAATTCCGAATACAATAGCTATATAAACTTTTAGTTATTTACTAGAATCGAAATTTAGATAGATGGGGCAAGCCCGACTGGTTGTGGGTTCGGTTCCCACTCGAGGAAATGAAATATTTATTTAAATTTATATTCCGCCACTAAATTTATATATTCAAGTATTTTAATAAAAACTAAGAGGCCAGTTGAGGCGCAGGGCATTATCTAAGGCATTCGCTCCGATGTCGAGCCTAAGTACGGCGTTAATTTCCGCAATTCAACACGCAAAGCCTGCAGAATCTTAACACTGCTTACCCACCTATGTGCGGGATATAGCGTGAAGATGATTTTTTATACATATCAGTCTAAAAGTCGTTTCAAATATCTGAAATACGGTATTTATGTATCAAGTTTATTCGCATTTCTCATCTGGGCGAGTGCGCGCAACTAATAAATTACAGGTCATCAATAAGCAAGAGCTTTCACGTAGCATCCAAAACAGTTGTCAATATATCAATGTACACATCACTTTTGTGCGCGTCGACTACCAATGAATCGCAACTTAAAATCTAGACCGAGAGTTTGTAAAAAGGTTTTATTTCGTTGTTTTAGATTTATTTTTAACTGTTTTGTACGTCAAAATATTATATAATATCACCAATTATTAAGATCCCCTTTGATTAAGTTAGTAATGTTTTAACACTAGAAGTGTCGAAGATTGAGACCCCCCTTGAACCGCCGTCGTGCCAAATTTGTCCCATTCTACTTATTATGTTGATTGTTGGTATAATGCAAAAAAATATTATTAAAATAATTCGTAAAATATGTAGACCATCTTTAATAATAAATTTTTATTCTTTAACAAACATAAAAGTACCAAAAAACAAAACACAAAGAAAGAATCAAATATTTCAAATACGTTCTAAGGTCGTGACAACTAACTGAATAACTCTTACAAAATTTTAAGTTATTGAAATTAGTTAATATTATTA
>JAKRZM010000595.1:0-42421 GCA_036379175.1 Heliconius cydno galanthus
CTTATGCAGATGTATGAAGCATTGTTACAAACGAAGTACTATATATGTCAGAATTAAGTCCTGAAATTATGTTAAATAAATATTGTTTGTGTTATATGACAAATTTTGTATTATATATTATGTTACTGTGTAGTAGTGGACCCGAACGCGGCTACGCCCGCTTGAACTATACGAATATTTATTAAATATATTTATGAAATTATTTTCAGTTTTCAATAGAAAGAGGCGTTAAGCAAGCTCATTTTTGGATGACGTTTTCTAACAATAAACTTTGCAAATCGTTGCTTAGCACCGGTCGCTTAGCGACAGTTGTTATTAACATGGCGGAATAAATTGCATGTCAAATTAATAAGTATTTTAATATATTGGTATATATCGAAAATATTACAAATATGAGAAAAAAGTATCCTATGTTCAACCCTAGACCCTCAAGTATCTCTATATGAGTATTTAATCACAATTAAATTAGCGGTTTGGCCCTAATTGCGTAAAAGACAGACAGACAGACAGATATGGATTGTGTTAATAAAAGGCTATGGGTTCGATGCCCAGTGGAGAAATGAAATATTAAATATTTTTTTCTTCGCTCTGGTAATGCAATGGTGTCTCAATATGCAAAATATAAAGAATTTGGTACAAAGTGAGGAACGGAAGTGTCTTCATGGGAACGGAGTGGGTTCTAGATTCTCTATGCCTATGCTTATCGTCGGAATAGAGCGTGAAGCTAAATAATAATCAAATATACTCGTATTATATTATGTGTAGGTTCAAATATCCAATCCAGTATATTTGGTAGTGTGGCGTTAAGTTCTACTATACAATTAATAATTAAATTAATTATTTAGCTTAATATTATTGTCCAAATAATACAGAATAACTAGAACATGATCTAAGACATTCTTTATTATTTTTTACCCAAATTTTGAAACATTCGTTAAGTATCGTCATATAAAGCTTTTAAATTTAAATCTACCGTATTACGTCAATTCATTAAGTTCCTGAGATATACTTAGCTCAGTAGACCTACAAACACTTTGTTCATCCACTTTTATTGTACCAATGATGCAAGGCGTGGGCTACAGCTTCGAATCAATGAGCATATTGTGACGTGGGCCGTGAGAATTAATATTTTGCAATGATGTAAACTTATTGAGAACTGTAGTGTAGGCGAATGAAGGTATAACCGTCTATGGTATTGGGAATTTGATTTTGAAAGGTGTTTTGATTATCTGTAATAATTTTTGTTTTGTCCTTATATAATCTGTTTTTTTTTTGGTTTATTTAGCTGTATTTTTGTGGGGAACGTGAAAGGAGGCGTGAAAAAATAATGTTTTGCAAGGCATTAATTTTCGTCCGAATTCAGAACATAGCATGTTGATTTGCGAAACTCAACTCAATTATAAAATATTTTATAAAGTAAAAACAAAAAATTGAAAATACAGTAGAAACTCGATTAACCAGATTAATTATTGTCGTTAGTCATTCGGATAGTCGAAAATCCGGATAATCGAATGTATTTAGAAACGCTAGTTTAATACATATGTATCACAAAATAGTTGTTTGTACATATTAACTTTGAATTTGTTTTCTAAATGCGGTTGATAGTCCGGATAATCGCGAATCCGTATAACTGAGGGTCGGATAATCGAGTTTCTACTGTATTATATTTTTTAAGCTTAATTTTCAATTTAAAGTATTTTTATTATATTTAAGAATTTCATTTGATATCTTTAAGTAAGATAATTGATACAATTTAAACTTCTAAGACGTATTTTCATATTTTAATAATTAAATGACATAAACTTATACCATATTCTGGAGTGGGCGTAACCTTCTGATTATCAAAATTAATTAAACTATTATGCGTCAGCGTTTAGAAACGTGATGGTAGTGGATTCGGTTCGTGCTCGGGGCAATTAATTATTATTTTTATTTCCTCATTCTGGCAAGACAAATGACGATGTGAACGTCCACCACTCAACACTCAATGCTTCGAGCATTTGACGGAAAATGAGGACCCAAAATACCTTATTGGGAACGGAGAGTTTAGCATGATATAGTCTAAAACTTAAAAAAAACCCTTCTTTGCTTCTTCATAAATTTAAATTTACCTACATACGAATAAAATGAGAAAGATATAAGAAGTTATCAAAACATCCTACTAATATAAATATATCTCAAATTGCAACGTTAGTGTTTATTTTAGAACAGAATTTGTACTTACATTACTTACATTACTTACCGTACACGTTGACAGATGACCACACAGGAAGCGTCCTCGCAAATCTTAAAATATCAAGGCTAGGCAATCTCTTTGCAAAAGGTCGCTTTGGAATCGGTTTTATATAGCTTTCTTCGTAAGATGTCTGATCTGAGAAGATAATGTCATTATTTTTCTTTATCTTGCTTGATTTTCTAGTTAATTTTTTTTTAGTGACACATAAAATTTAATGACTTTTGTCTTAATAGCTAGTGTTAAGTCACTCTGCTCTCCTCTTTCCGCCGGCTTAATCGCCGACTCTAGAATTCGACAAAGTGTCGGGAACAAATGTGTCTTAATGGGAACGGAGTGTTTCCCAGATTCCCTCTGCCTACGCTGCTCTATGCGGGATACAGCGTGTAGCTTTTGTATTGGTGCCAGGTGCTTTGGTCCCATTAAATAAAAATATTAATTAATAAATAATAATTCATTCCCCCGATTGGGGATCGAATCCACAGCTTTCACGTTACAATTACACCCTTGTACCTCTGCACCATGACGATCGCAAAAGTATATTTATATTTAAAGTTACATATTATAAATTTTTAATACTTCCAGACGCCTCGATATCGGCATAAACTTAATAAACAGCAATGACACGCTCTAATCGATGCCACGGAACTTCTGTATAGTAAATTAAATACCCCCAGGGAGTTCATTGTGTACGAACGAATTTTATGAAGGTAGTATTTTATTTGTTAATGATAATTGTATGTCGATTTTATTATTTAGATGACATTATAAATATTTTGTTTATATTAGTTTGTTTGGAGAATGTGAGTAAAAATTATGGAGAATGTGATTAAATATGGAGAATGTGAGTAAAAATTATGATTTGCAAGAAACTTTAATTGAAATGAAGTAAATGAGTAAAGAAAGATTGATAGAGAGGTGAGAGGAGATGGAAAAGGAAGAGGCTATAATGATTTGAAGAGGCCGTAGCATTAGATGCTAAGAAATAGTAGAGTGAAGATAAACAAAAGTAAATGTGTAAATGAAAATGAATGTGGGTAATGAACCCACAACTATTATCTATATATATAAAAGGACTTGTCCTCACTGACTGAGGTAAGACGCACGCACAGCCGTAACCGCTGTGCGTAAAAACGTTAAATTTGGACAAAAGTTTACCTTCGTAATCTGGACATTCACTAAGAAGGGATTTTGAAAAATTTTAACCCTAAAGGGGTGAAATAGGGGTTCAAAGTTTGTATGGAAAAAAAATTAAATCGGCACCGATTTTTATAAAATTTGAAATNTATCGGCATAAACTTAATAAACAGCAATGACACGCTCAAATCGATGCCACGGTACTTCTGTATAGTAAATTAAATACCCCCAGGGAGTTCATTGTATACCTACGAACGAATTTTATGAAGGTAGTATTTTATTTGTAAATGATAATTGTATGTCGATTTTATTATTTAGATGACATTATAAATATTTTGTTTATATTAGTTTATTTGGAGAATGTGAGTAAAATTATAGAGAATGTGATTAAATATGGAGAATGTGAGTAAAAATAATAATTTGCAAGAAACATTCATTAAAACGAAGTAAACGAGTAAAGAAAGATTGATAGATAATAGATAGAGAGGTGAGAGGAGATGGAAAAGGAAGAGGCTATAATGATATAAAGAGGCGGTAGCGTTAGATGCTAAGAAATAATAGAGTGAAGATAAACAAATGTAAATGAAAATGAATGTGGGTAATTAACCTACAACTATTGTATATATACTATGAAGACACTTCCACTATGTCATGATAGTTTTAATAATCTATTATAATATGGTGGTTTTAAAATAAAAGTAGCTTTAGATATATATTTTCTATATAATATAAACATCTTTTTCCTCTTCTCCAAGGGTAATTTAGAAAACCGTTTCTCAGCGTCTGCTTGCAAAACTGCTAGTCCTATTACTTTTAGCTTACTTAGTTTTATCTTCTCTTAATAATATTATTCATATAAATAAATATTTTTCTTGTTTTACATATTATTATGGGTTTTTAAGACGCAACTAATGATGAATTTACAGATAAACTGACATTTTCATTCGAATTTATTCAATATTATTTATATATTGGCTCTTTTTGTACTGTTTCATTGGTATTTATTGATAAGAAGAACATAATTACAAATTAGAGAAGACATAGCTTCATTAACATTTTATTACAATAGATAAATATAAAAAAAGAAAACGGTTTTAGCGAAGTAATATCTAATCTCAACTTTTTATCTCCAACGAACTTTGATCTTTCCAGATGACCTTTGAAATTCTCATAGAACGCGAAAATATTTATTATTTAGGATTTTTTTTAGGCTTGAGACGGTCGTGGTGCAGATGGTTCTGGGTTCGATTCCCTCTTGGGGGAATGAAACATTTAATATTTTAATTTCTTCGCTCTGGTAACGAGTGCAGGCGTGGCATTGTGTTCCGTCGCTCATAACAGTGCCTCGGGAGTTTATTAAATATTCCTCCAAGTGGGAATCGAACCTACAACCGTAAAAGTAAAAATTATATAAATATTTATTTCTATAATTTTAATCAAAATTCCATAGTCATTATGTCATAATCCTATATTATTTGATATTTTACTAATAAATAACTTCATGGGTATAAAACTATAATAGTATGATTTATTACTATATACAGTTATTTAGCAAATATTTAATATACCTCTATGCCCATACATTTGTATGTACATATACATATATATTGTTTTACCACTTCAAGGTTATACCAAAATGGAATGTTGTATGACTTGTTTTTGTTGGATTTGTATGTAATAAGTCTCTATTTTTATTTTTATATAATTATTAGCTCTGAGGTCATAGGTTCGGTTCTTGACTAAGGTCTCTGTCTTATACTCTTATGTTTTAATATTTTTAAGGCTTTATATATATTTTTTTGTTTTTTTTGTATTTTCTGAATATTTCTTACATTTTACAATTTAACATTTGAAACATTTGAAAATTATCAATTTTGGTATAGGTTAAGTAATATATAATAGCCAAATTAAAATTAAAAAAATTGTAATTTTAATCGCCAACAGAATTTACTATACTCTTAAAAGACAAATAACCATTTAGAATTTCGATTAGTTTAAAACCCAAATACTTTTCAGATAGAATAAGTCTAAGTTTGATTATGAAATATGCTACTTATACAAAGTGACGAGTTACTCAAGATTCCTGCATAAATATAATAAGGACGGGCCGTCGTGACGCATGGGCGCATATACTCGCATGCTTGGGAATATAAACGAGATGTTTGCGGGTTCCATTCCCACTTGGGGGAATGTAATATTTAATATTATTTGTGTGAGTTCGGTAGAAACTGGTGAACTGAGAATGAAGGATCTTACCAGGTTCCTTTTGCCTAGTCTGCTCTGTGTGAAGGTAAAAAAAAAGTATAAAAAAATAAAAATTAAATTGCATATAGTTAAGTTATGTTCCAAACATGGAAGTTCAAAATAATGGGACTCGGGACCTATTTTAAACCCTACCTATTCTACATAAGCCTGATCTCAGAGCTAGCTTTTAAATTAAACTGCCTTGGAAACCATTTATAAAATTAATTAAACGTTCAACTCGCATGTCATATTAAATGGTACTGTCGACAAATATATAGTAATGTTATAAAATATGTAAGTTTGTTTAGTTGAAGTAATCTCAGGAACTAATTCTCTTTTTCTTGGATAGTCCTTTCAATGATGAAAAGTATATGATATATGACGTGAAGCTAATAGTTTGATATCCATCTACCCACGTACCATCTAACTACGCGGGCGAAGCCGCAGGTTAGAAATAGTAAACTAGGTAAAAAAAATATTATGTTTGTGTAAATTATGAAAAAGATTTTATGTATCAGATAATTTTAATATTTTTTTTCAGCTTCACGGTGTATCCCGCACGTAGTAGGGTAGGTAGAGGAACCCTAGTGTTCCATGTATAGTTGTAGACATTCCGCTCCCCACTTTCCGACAAATTTAAACATTTAATTTTCTTTATAATAATACATTTAAATGCTAGTATTTTTCATACGTCCCCCTCAATATTAATAGAATAGAATCTTAATTGCAAACACAAAACTTTAAAAAATATATATATATTAAATATATTTTTTAACTCTAGCAACACATTTTAATCAAAATTCTAATTCAAACAGCGTTCATCCCATATTTGACACTCATTAACAGTCCCTTAGGTAACTGAATTTGCAATTTAAATATCTTACATGTCTAAAAATCGAAATCAATTATTTTTAAATTACACTATTTTCGTCTCTATGTTTTATATAAATAAGGGATATTTTTATATACTATAAATGTAGGTGTAACATATCGATGTCTCGCTACGAATATATATAGACATTGATGACTTACAAATCGATTATTGTAGATTTCGATCGCTAACCGCCTTCGAATATGTTAGTTTTGTATGTAGGAACAGTTGTTTAAACAATAGATTTTGAATACAAAGTGCATTCTTGCATAGAATAATTAATTTCATTTCTAATTTATATTTTCATATTAATATTATAAAGAGTACTGTCGTGGTACAGGGGCACAAGTGCACAGTCGGTACACGTGACAACCTGTAGGTTCGATTCCCACTTGGGGAAGTGAAATATTTAACTGATAACGAGGCAAAGCACGGCCGTGTGTTTCTCCACCCAATACGCAATTGCTCCAGAGCTCGGTGGTAAGTGGGGAACGGAAGTGTCTTAATGGGAACGGACTGTCTCAACACTAGGTCTCCAGGTTCTCTTTGTCTATCTGTTTGTGGGATATAGCGAGAACTTACCGAGAGAAAAAATATTACAAAGCAGAAGTTTTTTTCTTATCTTATCTCTAAAGTGTAGTAAAATAATTTAATTGGACTTTTCTAAGCAAAAAGGCAGAAACTGCTAGAACTCCCTCCGGAGAGGAGGATAAGTTAAGTGAAGTTTCTAATAAAATAGTCTAGACATTGTCGAATTGTCCTGGTATTTTATTATTATCTAACTTGTATAAGCAATATGACGAGAAATTTGCTTCAGAGAAATCGCTTAAGTTAATAAGTAGTAGAAGTAATTCACTCGGATCTGCTTGGATTTTGGACATATGTATAGTTCATAATCGCAGAACATTTATGTCAGAGTGCTTGTTCGGTATCAAAGAGGTGTAGGTTCAAATCCTAGCGTTAAAAAATTATATGTTTTCTAAAAATGTATTATAGACATTTAATTCATTTTGCAATATGAGTTGTATAAATAATATATTATAAAAAGTTTTCTGCTTTATTTTTTTTAGTTTACTTAGCAGGGTATGCAGAGGGAACCTGGCAACCTAGTGTTAAACACTACATTCTCCACTTTCCGCCGAATTTTCGGAACATTGTTAGTTGGTATCAGACCGAAGAAATGAAAATATTAGTAAATAATAATTTATTCTTCCGACTGGGAATCGAACCCATAGCCTGCCACGTTTAGTCGCGACTGGCCCCACTAGTAATTAAAATATTTTTTCCTATAACACATCTTCACAATGCCATACCACAAATTTGACCTGAATACTTCTCTCAATTGACATTAAAGAGTCAAATTAAAGTTAACACGCGAACCGACACTGTACGTTTTAATTATACTTAGTTATTAATTATTGAGTATGAGTGGTCATTATAAATAATGGTAACCTTCAAATGGATTTTAAAATACATCTTCGTTTATCAGCAATTTAAAATTAATTATAATAATTAGTGTTTGTTAATGTTAGAAATTAGAAATATGATTATAATGTGTTTTAGGAAGTGTTAAATTGCTTTGTAGCGGCGTTGAGTTTCGTCATTCAACACGCAATGCCTCCAGAATTCGTCTGAGAGTGGAGAGCGTAGTGTTTTAACACTAGGCTCCCTCTTTCTATCCAGCTGCTTACGCGATACAGCGTGAAGCTGAAAATGAAATAGTATTCAATAAGGCCATTACAAGAACTTTTGTTTTGATTATTCTGTTCTGTTCTGTTCTTTTCTGTCTTTTGATTATGTCGTCCTGAAAGTGATAGTTGAGCACCAATCACTTCCTTCAGAACATCTGAAGGAGGTTCTCCCAAGCACTTTTGGATCATCAGTCAAGTTATACAGAAATATCAGTGATCCTACAGGAAGTCCTATACTATACCTATATAGAATTCGAACCCCCAACCGCTAAGCACTATAACACTTCTCTACGTCGAAATTCTATAATTGTCCTGTCTATTTAACTTAAAAGGCCAACGCGTACAAGTTAAACATATGTAATCTCTGGCAAAGCATAAAATATGGCGTTAAACCGTGTTAGCACAGTTGTTGATAGAATAACAACCTATTGAATTCTACATTATTGCTGGTTACATTGAAAAGTTTATGGGGCTGTTCACGTGGAAAAATTGAATCTTGTACCTTTGAAATTAAATATCTATTTATTTGTTATGGAATGTTTTTAAGGTGTGGTGGCGCAGTGGTGTAAATGTAATAATTGTAGGTTCGGTTTCTATTTGTGGGAGTTATTTTCATTTTCTCGTTGTGATAACAAGGCAATGTATGGCGTTTAGTTTCGTATTTCAACATGTGATTTGTAGGAATTTGTAGTTAACTCCTGAGTTTCAGGGATGAAAGTTACCGTTTTATACAGTTCAAGAATAAGTATTTAAAAAGAATTTAAAACCAAAAGTACATTATAATCATTGCAAATTTATATTTCTCTTTCAAGCTCTACGCTATATCCCGCAGATAGTAGAGTAGGCAGAGGGTTAAAACACTAGATTCCCCACTTACCGTTAAACTCTGGTAGCATTGCTTTAGTAAAATGGAAATATACAAAAATATATATAATTAAAAGTCAAGCAAAGCCAGAAGCAATAAGCTAAGCTATTTAAGTATCATTTTCACGCTCAAGATGTTCAGCATGATGTCACAGGAAGCAAGTAGCACATGCAAGACCGGACGCTACTGAAATATTTATCGATATCGATAGTATAAACATTGGCCATACTGATCGAGCTTCCGTTTCAGTTATGAATTCTTATATTACATAGGGATTCTTTGGTTTTTTGGTTATTTGAGATTCTTTTAGTGGAATTGGTAGAAGGAACCTAGTGGGAGTCTCGCAACACAAGTACAAGGCACAAGCGTGTGACTGTCGACGCGAATGGTCGTGGGTTCGATTACCATTCGAGGAAATGAAATATTTATTTAAATTTATATTTTCATTTCTTCGTTGTGGCATCAAGGCAAAAGCCCGGTGTTGAGATCTGCCACTCAACGCGAAATTCCTCCAGAATTAAGCGGATATTGGTGAAGTATCTTAATAGGAACAGTGTCTCTTAACACTAGTTTCCTAGGTTTCCTCTTCCCATCCTTTTTTAAGCAGGATACAGTTTGAAGTTATAAAAAAAATCCAAGTCGTCATAATAGCAACTTTACATAATCTTCTTAGCATAATATATGAAATACTCAACAAAATGTTTGAGCAAACTTAAATATTTTTACTCTAACAAAACAAAATACGTAATTTGGTAATACAAAAGAGAGCCAAGCGTTACTGATGTTTTTATCGGCCGTTGCTCTAACAACGCTAGTCGTGGTATGAAAGTGGCATCGCAAGAGATGCAAGAGAGTTTAAAAATAATTTTATATTCATTTTAGCTTCACGCTGTATCCCGCATGTAGCAGGACAGGCGGAGGGAACCAGGGAATTATTTCTAGACAAAATAGTTATAGAGTGATCGTTATTAAAATCAGTAGCAAGGTAAGACGCGGCGTTGAGTATCGCTTCTAGCAGGGGCGATGTCTTGAAAATTTAAATATTATAAATGATGATTTAAAATCATTGATATTTTCTTGTTATGGTGAACTGTAAAAATAAAAATATTGGTAAATCTTCATGAAATGAAGCTGAAAAATAAATCTATTATAAATACCGCCTTATACCATTTCCACATTCTTAATCTAAGGGCGTAACTGAGCTATTTTTAAAGAAAACAATGCAATGGTTGAAGCAATATCTCAAAGAAAAACTCAGTAAGCGAAGCTTCAACTAAATCTAAGTTCGAAATGATGCAATTCGTTGCGGCTAGTGATGTGCCATAATCGAATCGATGAAATGGTTATATTTTTTTAGAAAAATTATTAAATGGCTGTGTTTATATTTAAGCAATTTTATTTCTCACTCTAGTAGACAAATTATAGGGTTGATTTTCAATCAACTCAACACCCATTGTCTCGACATTCCCTGTGCCTGCCCCACCATGCGGCAAAAGGCGTGAAAATATTTTAATTTATTATTTTGTAAATTTTATAAAAAATGCATTAGTATTTATTATATTTAATGTATATATCTAATAATGACAATTTTTTGTTATAGGTATGTCCTAAATAAGAAGTTTTTCATTCGCATTAAATTTTTGGTAAGTATTATAAATAAAATATGTATAAGAAATCATCTTGTAATTGTCATAGTATGCTTATATATGTGATCATTTTTAATTTTTAAATATATAATAATTAACTTATACACCTTACATCCACTCTACACAAAAATATACATATAAGTAATAATAATGATTCAATACACTTAATATAATAACTAGCCCATACAAGGCAAAATTAATTACACTAATTAAGATTGCCTAAAATGATTTCATTCTAAATACTTCATTCATTCGTTCAAACTTATTATATATACATCACTATAGTTCAAAGTTGACCTATATATATCGAAAAACACGCTTCCTCGCTTCACAAGGCCTACTGTTCTGTTCGTTGGAGCTTCAACAACGGTATTTGGGGCGATGACACCAATGTGTTTTGTAACTGATGACGAAAAGAAGCCAAGTTATAAGCTACGAGTAAATATTGTTATTATATGTATTTGTAAATTGTAAATATTGTATAGAAAATAGATAAATAGAAATTGTAGATAGTTTAATTTCATGTAAGTTTACGATATACTTTTTCTTATTACCTTCACGTTGTATCCCGAACATGGCATGGAAGGCAGAGAGGACCTGGGAAGCTAGTGTTAAAATACTATGTGCCCATTAATTGTTCCCCTATTTCTGTTGAATTCTGGAGGCATTGCGTGTTCAATAGTGAAACTCAACGCCGCGCATAACCTCGTTACCAAAGAAAGAAAACGAAAATATTAAATATTTCATTTCCTCGAGTAAGTGTTGCATCACTATTCTTGGAATTTAAAATTTAGAAAGATAGAATGATGAGACACCATTTATCACAAGCATATAAGCATTTTACTGGATCANATCTATAAGTAATAATAATGATTCAATACACTTAAAATTATAACTAGCCCATACAAGGCAAAATTAATTACACTAATTTAGATTGCCTAAAATGATTTCATTCTAAATACTTCATTCATTCGTTCAAACTTATTATACATCACTATATATCAAAGTTGACCTATATATATCGAAAAACACGCTTCCTCGCTCCACAAGGCCTACTGTTCTGTTCGTTGGAGCTTCAACAACGGTATTTGGGGCGATGACACCAATGTGTTTTGTAACTGATGATGAAAAGAAGCCAAGTTATAAGCTACGAGTAAATATTGGTATTAAAAGTATTAGTAAATTGTAAATATTGTATAGAAAATAGATAGATAGAAATTGTAGATTTCTATCTATCTATTTTTCTTATTACCTTCACGTTGTATCCCGAACATGGCATGGAAGGCAGAGAGGACCTGGGAAGCTAGTGTTAAAATACTATGTGCCCATTAATTGTTCCCCTATTTCTGTTGAATTCTGGAGGCATTGCGTGTTCAATAGTGAAACTCAACGCCGCGCATAACCTCGTTACCAAAGAAAGAAAACGAAAATATTAAATATTTCATTTCCTCGAGTAAGTGTTGCATCACTATTCTTGGAATTTAAAATTTAGAAAGATAGAATGATGAGACACCATTTATCACAAGCATATAAGCATTTTACCGGATCAAAATCGAACCCACACCTATCGCTATAAGATCCAACACCTCATAAGCTAGTCAAATAGCCAAGTCAATATTTTGTATGCACATCCAACACAGTGAAGGTAACAATACCCTCGAATATTTACATATTGAATTATGTATCGATGTTCGCGAATGTCGGCGGTCAATAAAATTTTATCATACCATACGATTTACTTGTAGATTATTTCTTGTTATAATAAAATATAATATATAGTTTCTATTGTAAATATAGATTTTTATGAGAAATTATGATACCTATACCTATATTATAAATTCGAAAGTAACTCTGTCTGTCTGTCTTTTACGCAATCAGGGCCAAACCGCTAATTTAATTGTGATAAAATACTCATATAGAGATACTTGAGGGTCTCGGGATGAACATAGGATACTTTTTTATCTCATATTTGTAATATTTTCGATATATACCAATATATTAGAATAATTATTAATTTGACATGCAATTTATTCCGCCATGTTAATAACAACCGTTGTGATGCGACGTTGTGTTGTTACTAAGCAACGATTTGCAAAGTTTGTTGTTAGAAAACGTCACCCAAGATGAGCTTGCTTAACGCATCTCTCTATTGAAAATTGAAAAATAATTTCATAAATATATTTAATAAATATTCGTATAGTTCAAGCGGGCGTAGCCGCGTTCGGGTCCACTAGTAATTTATATTTTATAATTATGGGATTTTAAGGTTAAATATTTAAATTTTAAGCATTACATATATATTTTGGTATAATTTTTATTTTAAATTTTAAGTTAATTTAACTAAATATCAATTGTATTTAAAAAATCAATAGCAATAGACATTTAATTATAAACATGTTGAAATAATTTTCTACCTAAGTTTTCAACCTGTATTAAATTAAATGTCTCTCGTCTTCTTCAGTACTTTGCAAATATGAAATAAACAATCATTCTAGAAACAACTATAAAACCGAGCTGTTGTATTTAAATTTATTTCCAAACTAGTAACCGCCCCCGGCTTCGCCCGTATTTCAACTATAACAGCGTGCATCTTTGCATTTTGATGAGGTACCTAGACACAT
Organism: Heliconius cydno galanthus; assembly: GCA_036379175.1. Lineage (NCBI taxonomy): Eukaryota > Metazoa > Arthropoda > Insecta > Lepidoptera > Nymphalidae > Heliconius > Heliconius cydno. Next base: position 13,309 of record JAKRZM010000595.1, read on the forward strand.
TTACAAACGAACTATAAGAAAGTACTTGTAAGATCGATATAGGAAACTACTTAAATTATATTTATTTATCCGGTCCGATTGTATTAATTGCGGTGTTAAGCACCGTTACGGAATACTTAATTTTATAATAAACATAAACGAAGAATAGAATGTTTTAACACTAAGTTCTCTCCCTACTGTAATTGAAAAAAAATATATATTTTAATTATTTATTTACTTTTATATTTCCATTTCTTCGATTTAGTGTCGAGGGAAAACGCGACGTTGAGTTCGGTCACGCAATGCCTCCAGAATTCGGCAGAAAGTGAAGAACGGAGTGTCTTAACACAAGGTTCCCTCTGCCTACCCTGCTGTATGCGGGATACAGCGTGAAGCTGATTTTTTATATTTTTATTATAAACATATGATAAACCTACACCAAAATAGTTATTAACAACGGTATTTAGATATGTTATCTATCTTATATATATAAAATCGAAAAGTCACTCACTCATCACGAAATCTCAGAAACTACAAGTGCTAGGAAGTTCAAATTTTGCATTGGAGTTACTTNTTTATATTTCCATTTCTTCGATTTAGTGTCGAGGCAAAACGCGGCGTTGAGTTCGGTCACGCAATGCCTCCAGAATTCGGCAGAAAGTGAAGAACGGAGTGTCTTAACACTAGGTTCCCTCTGCCTACTCTGCTGTATGCGGGATACAGCGTGAAGCAGATTTTTTATATTTTTATTATAAACATATGATAAACCTACACCAAAATAGTTATTAACAACGGTATTTAGATATGTTATCTATCTTATATATATAAAATCGAAAAGTCACTCACTCATCACGAAATCTCAGAAACTACAAGTGCTAGGAAGTTCAAATTTTGCATTGGAGTTACTTATAGGACGTAGGTGCTCGCTAAGACGGGAATTTGCAATATTCGACTTCTAAGGGGTTGTTTTTGGGGTTGAAAGTTTGTATGAAACTTCATTACTACAAATGATGAGACAAAGTAGGAGTCTCAAATTTTGCATGGTCGTCGTCGTAGGTATTCATGGAGACAGAAATTATTAATAACGTAGTTCACGCAGGCGAAGCCGCGGGCGGGCCGCGAGTTTTAATTTATTTCATGTTTGACACGATGAGGCACACGTTATAGAGTCGAAGGTCGTGGATTCGATCCGCCGGCAGTCATATATTCGATGTAAACATACATTTGTGTCAACATTATTAACTATTTATGATAATAGAATACGTTGTTTGAAATTAAAACTTTTTCTAAACTGATGTATTATAATAGTTTCTATAGATAAATGAAATGTTTTGTTTGTTTGATTCGTGTATTATAATGTTAGTGATGAGACACTACGTTTTCTTTAAAGTGAAATATTAAAGATATCTTATATAATGTATTTCGCACATGGCAGTGTATGCAAACTTTTGGGAAACTAGTGTTAAGGCACTCCGTTCCTATTTCCCACTTTCCAACGAATTCTGGAGGCATTGTGTATTGACTGGTGTAAGTCAACGTGCTATGCTAAAATATGAAATTTTTCAATTTCTCAAATGGGAATCGAACCCACAGCCTACAGTACTTACAGTTCCTTTTCGTTATTCTATTGTAACCTAATACATTTGTCAAGACAAACTAACGAAATAGAGACATTCTCTTTAGACACGAACATCGTCTATGATGAAATACACCATCTAATTCTCATACATATTTTACTTACTAAGTTAGTTTAAAGGTGCTAATATGACAAGATTTTTCTTGAAATATAAGATTTCTTGTGAATGAATCCCACGGAATCGTTATCTTATGTTTCATACATTCATAAAATTGTATGAATAACTTGTATGTGGGTGTGGGTTCATATTCTATTAAATGGTGATTGTTATACTTGTAAGAATATACATTAATAATTTTTCACTATGAGGTTTGCTTGAGCGCGGCGTTGAGTTTCGCCACTCTACACATAATGCCTCCAAAATTCGGCGGAAAGTTTGGATCAGAAGTGACTTAACGGGAAAAGAGTGTATTAACACTGGGTTCCCGATAATTTTAGCAATTTTCTATTAAAAAATACATAGGTATAACATCTCTACAGTTTTGACACTAAGTTGTCTTTGTTTATCCTTTTCTACAAGATTTATGGCCCGATAGTAAGAAAAAAATTGTATCTCAATAACACACGCAGCTTCTCTCTTTTTTCCTTAATGCAAGGTAGTGGTAACTTAGTGTTAAGACACTCCGTTTTTGCCCAATTTCAAGACATGACATATTTACTTGCGGAATCATGGATGCCGCGTTTTATCTTGTTATCATAGCAAGAAAAATGAAAATATTTTATTCGTCCAAGCGATAATCGAACTCACAACCATTGCGTTACTAATCACACGCTTGCACTACGCCACAACGACCATAATTCTAATTACACTACAACCATAAAAGAACTAGAAAGGGCTAAACGAAAGCAATTAAACATATTAATAACTGAGTTAGAATTGGAAAGTTTTCAAATCGCCATTTATATAATATACGTATGCGGATATTAAGGTCGCGCTTTTCCACTTTTACTGGAGAAAAGTACTCGTACAAAAATACTGTAGTAATTAGCCTAAATACTGACGGCAAAAGGTGGAAGATTTTATTACTTGCTATAGCTATTTGTTGTTAAAAAAATTTACACGTTTTAGAAGTAATGATAATGTTGATCTATTATGTTTTGTTTTAGATAATTATACAATATTTCTATATTAGAAAGATAGGACTAAACATCGCTTTTTATTATTATATTTAACGAAAGAAATAGTATGAGGAAGAAAAAAACATAGTTTTGAGACACTCTCCTCTCCGCTATCCTTTAATTTCCAACGACCCCCATATCTATCCAATTAGAAAGTTAATAAAAATTATACAGCATAATGATGACTATGAAATATAAAGTTATAATATAACATACAAATTAACATATTCAAACCTAGTAAAGTATATATTATTTGCTATTTCGAAATGCATCCTGCTATAGCCGACATGGTACATCAAGTTGTCGCTTCGATTACGAAAGGTGGCACTTAGCTGCGCACGCGCATCCATCTCGCGGTTTGATAATCTCAATTACGTTTGAACTGTAACCTTTGAAATTAACTCGTTTACATATAATAATATACTATTATTAGTTATTACTTATTAATTTAATAATTTGTTTTATTTTTCCAAATACTATAAAGCTTATTGGTATAAATAATAATGTTTAACTAATATTCGTACAACAATTAATAATGATTGTTGTTCTAATTGTAATTCGAGAGAAAGTTTTAACAAATATGTTAATCTTAATTTATATATTTTTTCAAGAAATATAATATTTCTTGATAACAAAATTACAAATTTACTTAAATCTATATTATATAGATGAATCGTACTAAAAGATATTAATAATTGGTCGAATGATCAAAACTTAGCATCTTTTGTTTCATTCCATACGAACTACGAAGGCGTTATTCAATTATATTTTACCTAAGAACAAGGGAACCTTCGCAATATATTGTATGGAACGTAATAAGATATTACGATATTCAAACTAAGACATCCAACTCTGAACAAGCAATTATAGCTATATATGTTAGGTAAACAAATATATTGAATCGTACCAAAAACTAATATATCTGTAATAAGTGAAATATTTATTATACATATCTAGAAATTATATAATTAGGTAAATGGTTTAGTTTCATTTTTATTTTTTTTTACTTTGTAAAGAACAGGAGGCTAATTCTCCATTTTAGGGATCCGTCCGTGTTAGCATCTAAAATAAACGGAACCCTTATAAGGATCACCTTGTTGTTTGTCTGTCAAGATTATTTATTGAAGATTGCGTGAGGGTATCAAACTGTCCCTGGGAGCACATCAAATCAATGTCATCAAAATATATGAGCATTTATGCATCGTTCTTACAGCATTGTGTATGAAATTAGCAGCGGAATCATAAGTTTTACAATTAATAAATTTGGCACGAAGCGAGAACTTTTAATACAAATAAAGAAAAAATCCGAAAAAAATAATAATTTGTGGAAAAAATGTAGTTTATTTCAATGCGTAACCACCGACTGCAACTCGCACTTGACTGATTACTTTAAAGAAGTAAGTAATACAAGCTAGCGATAAGTATAATATTTCTGTGTATTTATATATATAAAAAAAACACTTATTTATCTTACTATAATCAAATACTATAAACATATTTTAAGAATTCCTCAAAAAAATTCATACCATTTCCACATAACTCCCAACTCCAATGCAAGTGGCACTCGTCCACAATTGCACATTGATTTATCGCTTCGTTTACACTCAGTTAGTTCGTACCTTCGTCGGTTACAGATGCCTTCTCTTAGGCATCCCAAACACCTAACCGCATGCGGGTTCGAAACCATTGCGGGTTTCCTTATTGTCAATGTATGGAATTATTGGAAATGTGGTATTATGAATGGTTTTTTTTTATTATTGTCTTAGTGTATTTTCTTTTCCGGGTTATATATAAGGAAGTGTTGGAGCTAAATATGAAGGTATATTTTTTGGACAGTTATTATTTGAAAGTTAATATAATATTAATTTGTGTAATATAGAATTCTTTATATATTAATTTGTGCGTACAATTAACATAAGTTAACATGAGCTTCCTTTATCCATTCTAAGAAATACACCACAATAAAAAAAAATATTGACTAAGAGATTTTTGATTTCTTCGCTTCTTCGTTCTGAAACCAAGTCAAAAGCCCGGCGTTGAGTTCCCTCACTCAACACCAGAATATGGGGGACAGAGTATTTTAACACTACTTTCCCTCTGTCTATCCTGGTGTGAGCGGGATAGAGTGTGAAGCTAAAAAAAACTATTTTATACACAACAAAAAAACCTCTAAATAAACTAATTAAAGAACACCTAATGAATAACTATTTTAATTAAAACAGAAAAACTACAAATCGGGAACAAAAGTTCTTCCGTCTGCACCTGGACTTAATCGAGGACTCTGAGTGCCCTTGATTTTATTTTTATTTTATTGTATACTGGAATGGCCATTGTTAATGTTGCCATTTGAAAATATATTTTTAATTATATGTAATTTTTAGTATTTAATAGGGTGTGCTATTTGTCGTATATGTTGTGACTATGGTAACGTATTCAAATTTCATATTGGGGCAAATTGTGAGGGTGTTTTCAAAATTATAGATTTTTTTTTACCTTTGAATGTTAGCTTAAATTTTTCAAATAAATGGATGGAAGGTCGATTGGATACTTTTCTATATAAAAAGAATAAACATATTAAAATTATATTTTTATCCATGTGCATATATTTCAGGATTAAAATAACATATAAAAAATATTTTTAATTTATAAATTATTTTAATTTTGTTTGTCCTCAGTTTTGTTTGTACAAAAAAACCAGTGTTACGCTCCAATTCACTGGAATATTCCATATTTCCATTAACTAATAGAACTATGACAATATTATTGATTTTTTTTTATATTTTTTTTCAGCTTTACTACTTTCAGGGCAAGCAAAGGGAAATTAGTGTTAAGACACTCAGTTACCTATTTTCCGCCGAAATTTGAAGGCACGTTATGTCTCGACACCAAATCGAAGAAATGAAAATATCAAATATTTCACTTCCTCGAGTGGGAATCGAACTCACAACCTGTCACAAACAGTCATTAGCTTATGTGTATATCTATTCAGAGTCAACACAACTAACGTCAAAAATAACTCTTTAATAATATAGTAGAGGAAGTATATTTTAAAAAAAAACCATTTTCGTTTATTTGGAACATGAGAATTAGATTAACTGCATTGCTTTTTGTATGAGAGTAATGTATTTGTGTCGCAATAAGTATAAACATATGGTAGCCAAATTTACCGCCTACTAAGAGGATGGTAATCTGTTTTTTTATAAAAAATATTATTTTTTTCTTTTCTCGAGCTAGGCAGAGACTCTTCGTTCCCCACTTTCCGCTGAGTCGTGTTGAGTGGCGGCATGCAATGCCGCAATTTGCCTCATTACCAGAGCGAAGAAATTACAATATTTAAAACTTCATTCCCTCAAGTGGGAATCGAACCTATAAATGTCGCGTCTAGAACCACACCCATCTGCTACCACGATAGCCTCAATCATCATCACTTATTATTTAGACATATTTGTTATCTAGGTTCAATTCCGTGTTAAAATGGAACCTGCTACCTTTAAAACAATTTTCAATACAAATCACTAATTTCTGAGATTACCGCGCTCAACCAAACACACTGTTGTTAACATACAAAGACATACATACAAATCTCTTATTACTGACGCAAGATGTGACATTTAAGAAAAAAAACACTACAAAAAAAACCTAAGTAGTCTATTTCAACAAAAACATGTGTTGGCGGTCAGTAATGTACAATTCTATGACGTCATAGTGCTTACATGTCACGTGAGACGCGCTCCCACGTCAGTGGGTACTGTGTTAACCGACTTGCTAATTGAGAGGTTGTGTGTTGTATAGGAATTTGACAGTTCTGTGGGTGTGGTGGTTGGTGGTGTGGAGTTTTATAGTTTTAGTGAAATATTCAAATTCATGTTATTTACGTGTAAATACTGTGTTTTTATTATTAATAATGTTTCAAAAGAAATATTTTAGCTTAAATTGATATTTTTATTTGCGTTTATCGTTCTCTTTAGGTATATTTTTTACGAATAATCCGATATAAATAAAAACTATAGGGTAGATATTTTTTTCAAAATATAAAAAAAAATAAAATAAAACCAAGTTAGTATTAAGCTATACTTTCAAAAGTCTATTCTAGTTGGTGATACCATGTTCGTCTTATACGGAGCGTGTGGTCGATGCATTCGAAATGGTATTTTCTAAGGTCGTTCGAATGCGTGGTATTTTATTATGTTTCTTAGAAAAATGTTACCATTTGTTTAGTATCTCCTGGTACAGTGGGAGAATGCATGAGTTATAATTTAGTAATAGGTTTGATTATTGTTAATAATAATTATATAATTAGTATACATATCTTATGTATCTATAGTTAATAATAAACCTTGAAAATTTGTTCGGTTGACCGAAATTCGGAAAAAAGTGGGGAAAGGATTGTTTTAACACTAGGTAACCTCTGCTTATCCTGTTGTATTCGGGATACACCGTGAAGCTATAACAAAATATCTGTACTTTCCCGCTAACAAATTGAAATACTGACCCTAATTTACCATTTTATATCCTCTACAAATTTATGTCTATAATTTGAACTGAAAACATAAAAAGTATGACCTAAATTGCCATCGTTTTAAATTATGATAGCTTTAGAGAAGACTTTTAAAGTGAATATAATAATACAAATCAAAAGGAGTTAATAAAAACTGATTTTATCTTCATTTAAGAGTGCGTAAGTACGTATTTTTAATTTAAGAGAAATATTTAAAGTACTTAGACATTCTACAAAAGAAGAATTTTTAAGTACCATAAAGGAGGCCAGTTGTGGCGCAGTGGCGCAAGTGTGAGACTGTAGACACGACAGGTTGTGAGTTCGATTTCCACTGGAGAAAATGAAATATTTACTATTTTAATATCTTCGCTCTGGTGTTAACTCAACATACAATGCCTTTAGAAAGTTGATGGAAAGTGGGGAATGGAATATTTTAACACTAGGCTCCCTGTACCTATCCTGCTACATGCGGGATACAGCGTGAAATTAAAAAAATTGTGAGAGATAAACATATATTTTTATATTCACAGTACAAGCTACCTGTCGTGCGTAATGAAAATATGTTTAATTCTAGCTAAAGCAGTTCAAGGCGGTTTACTCGTGACCGGTAGCCGAAGCCCACGTTAGCTAAGATCTTTTAAATGATAGATATATCTATGGGAGAATTAAAAAGTTAATGAAATTATAGGCTAGAATTTAAATCTGGTTAATTGTGGGTTCGATTCCGACCAAGAGCTAATATTTTGAGTTTTTTCGTGATTTAGAAAAAGAAATTATAAGTATACCAGCGGACGCGCGCAGCTTCGCTTGCGTATTTAAGGGTGAATTCTAATAACCCATGAAACATGTGTTCAATGAAATATTTTTAAGAGTCTAAATATCAAATTTTATAAAAATCGGTGGCGATTTAAGAATTTTCCCATACAAACTTTCAACCCCTTATTTGCACCCTTAGGGGGTGAATTCTGTAAAACCATGAAACATATGTTTAATTAAATACTTTTAAGAGTCTGAATTTCAAATTTTATAAAAATTGGTGCCGGTTAAAAAAAATCGATACAAACTTTCAACCCCTTATTTGCACCCTTAGGGGGAGAATTCTAGAAAACGATGAAACACGTGTTCAATGAAATACTTTTAAAAATCTAAATTTCAAATTTTATAAAAATCGGTGCCGATTTAATTTTTTTTCCATACAAACTTTGAACCCCTATTTCACCCCTTTAGGGTTAAAATTTTTCAAAATCCCTTCTTAGTGGATGTCCAGATTACGAAAGTAAACTTTTACTTTTGTCCAAATTTCACGTTTCTAGGCACAGCGGTTACGGCTGTGCGTGCGTCTTACCTCAGTCAGTGAGGACAAGTCCTTTTATATATATAGATTTGTAAAGTGAATTCAAACAGAGTTCGAACACGTGTGCAGGACAGGTTCGATTCCCACTCGAGGAAATTAAATATTTATTATTTTTATTTCTTCGCTATGATGTTGTGATAAAGCGTGAAGTTACGCCATTCAACACTCAATGTATTTGAAATGTGTAAGTGTAGAGTAAAATAATATTTTATCGAAATAAGAATCATCGAAGAATATTTAGATTTTTTATATTTGGAAATGTTGCTAAACTTGAAATTCTACAGTAAATTTATTTTTTTAAATCATCCACAAAAAAAATTTACATTTTCAACATTTTACTACCTAAACTACAAACATAAATAAACTTAACATTTACTTTAAAAACTAAAAAAAAAACCACAATTCCAAACTGAGCTTCCAAAGCTCATATACAAATCAAAAGGGGTATCACGTCATCTTTAAACTTTAGCCGACTTTGAGTGCCATATTAACATTCATACCGTACATTCCTGTGTCACTTTGTCGGCCTATCTACCGTAGGACCGTGTATTGTTATTTCTTTTTTTGTTTTTATAGCAGGGTAGGCAGAGGGAACCTGGGAACCTAGGGCTACGTCATTCCGTATCCATTAAGACACTTCCGTTCCCCTCTTTCCGCCAAATTCTGGAGGCATAGCGTGTTTAGTGGTAGAACTCAAAGCGCATTGCCTCATTACCAGAGCGAAGAAATGAAAATAATAAACTTTTCATTTCCTAGAGTGGAAATCGAACCTACAACCTGTCCAAATAACAGTCACATAGCCTCTGGGCCACGAGTAGCGTCTTTTGTTATTTCACCTCTAAAAATCAGGTTAAAATTCCCCGCTGACGTTAAGTTCTCGTAAACAGAAGCTTTTTAAAAATAAGAACACAATAACTTGTCGTTCATATTTAAATTAGTTTGTAGCTTACTTGAGTTTTAGTTTTATTTGTTTAATTTTTAAAGAATAATTTTAAAAGATACATGCATTATTGATATATTATATAGAGGCTTCACATCTTTTTATACCATAGTAGGGAGCCTAGTGTTAAAACACTCTGCTTCCTTCTTTTTTTAGATTTATAATATTAGTATAGATTATGGCCATTACATTTCATACCAATAATTTTACAGCTATAATACGAAGTATAGGAGGTAATAGACGCCTAGAAATATATGCAGTTCCAGGATGTCATTTCCCCCATCTGTCCCGAGGGTGAAGAGGCTCTCAACTAGCTCTTCGATATTATATTATTTGCATATTACAACGCGAGATACATTACATCTCACATTTCCTGAATATTAGTGAACGTGAGGTCGTTATTCAATAACATTATTGCAAAGGAAAATAAATATAAAAGAGAGAATAATATCATAGTTAGATTAAAAAGAAAGATAAAATATTAAACGGACTTCAATGTCTCTCAATAGCATAGGTATATATAATTTATTTGTTCTACTGAATCGATTTTGATGAAATTTCCCAAAGATAGAATATCTATATTGAAATCAGTAACGATCATGTCAATATTTAATTTTAATTTATTGATTATTTAACCAAATTTACTTAAAGTATAGCAAAGAATAAAATACTTATACGTAAGGAAAAATATTTACTCTCATAGCTCAATCGTTAACCACTTCTTAAATATTCTATAAGTGCTTGTGGTCACTTTGTTATTTAACAAAGTCAATATTTGTGAGTCACTGTTAAAAGCACTATTATGTAATTTAAGGGTTCCCTAGCCTCACGTTGTATAGTGCATATAGCAGAGTAGGCACAGGGAACCTGTGAACCTAATGTTGAGACACTCCGTTTCCGGCTTTTTCAAGCGAAGCCTAAAACTTAAGGAATTAGAAAAAACGAGACTTCCAGGGGAGAAGCTTCATGAGGGAAACTGATTTATTTTTTAAATTTTAATCAAATTTTCAATGTAACATAAAGAAAAAGAACTTCGCAATAAAAATACAAATGAATTTACATTTTATTCGACCCAATTTTTATTCCAAGAATTATTCCAATAATAAACTTCAATAGAATTCTATTTAAGATCCAATGGAGATACCAAATAGATGTGGAGGTTCATCAGCGCTGTACGCAATAGCGGTAAACAGATTGCAGCCGCGATCCCGTATCTAATCCCGCGGTATTATGTGTTGGATTGCTAATGCTAATGTTGAGGTTGAAAAGATATAAGATAGATAATGGGGGATTCTAAATACCCTTGGATTTTTTGTTTTATTTCTTTTGTTTTCCCGTAAGTTGTATTCCGCGTATAATGTAAGAAATAAAAATNTCGTTACTAGAGCGAAAAAATGAAATTAATAAATATTTTTTTTCTTTTCCACTTTTCGCTTTATTACTCTCCCGAGTGGGAATCGAACCCACGACCATTACGTTTACAATCAAACGCTTGTGCCTCTGACGGTCTCGTATAGACTTTGCAAATGTATTTTATTGTTATAAGCTTCACTTTTATACCCCACATGTAGGAAGATAGGTTAAAAGGAAATAGTGTTAAAGCACTAAGCTTCTAGACTGTGTGTAGAGTGGCGGAACTAAATGTAACCCTTTGTCTTGCTAGAGCCAAGAGATGGCTATAATTATTTCGCTTAGTGAAGATTGAAGAGACAATTATCGCATTTACATTTTAACAGTTTCGCTGTCGAACTGTTTTATGGATTCGATTTCCTCTAGGAATGGGGTATGTGCTATTGTTAAATTCCGCTACACTCAAGGTCCCAATGGGCGAGACGGAGTGTCTTACCACTAACTTCCCTCTACCTATCCTGCTATGCTATATATATGAATACAGATTAAATTTTAAATAAGTCATTACGTATCAAAATCATTTCCTAAAGCAAAACTCTGTTACAAATCAACGTTGTCAGATCAATGGCTGCAAGTATCCAAACATCTGGTGCCGGTATTGTGTTGACGAGCTGAGAGCTGAGGTCACGCGGTGGTGGTGATGGCGTTGACATTCATTTTTCTTGTATAACTGTGCGCGTCAGTATTGTTGTAGACGTTTTGTCCGGGAGGTCGGCGATGGTGGTGCTTCAGACGGACGGAGGGTCGGTGCGGGTTTTGGGTGGAAGTTATTTAGTTCATATTGAATTTTTTTTTGTTTGTACTTTGTACTTTTAATACTTTAGATGATTAGAAGGAGTATAGTTTTGGTTTTTCATGATAAATGTGTACTAATGTTTAATTTTTAAAAAATATTAAAAATACTATTAGAAAAATTTTTTTGAAAGTGACAGAATATCAAATTGGTTGAATATCAAACTTGTTACGAGAGTAGAAAAATGGAAAAAAAATCCACAAACGGGAATCGAATCCACAGCTATAACGTGTACAGTCAGATTTGGTGCCGTTGCGCAAAGACGCAATTTACAGCGGTATATATTAAGTATTCTAAAAACAATTTAATAAGTATATATAACAAAATAAAAAAACCCCTAAAACTAAATAGTGTTTATTTGTAGTTAGGGTTAATAGTGTTTATTCACTAAAATAAAAAAGTATTTTTGACACTAAAATAAAAAAAAACGCGTCTCACAACGAAACGCCCGTCCTTCTAAAAGCTCCTTCTCACAATCGTCATAGAATACTTCACATAGCACGTTAACGGTACCGTATCGGCGTTTGCGTAACAGTTTTTGCTATTTACAGTGTAGTGACTTTTTAATGAAACCCCCCCTTTGTTGGAGGGACAAAGGAATGATATGTATCGATCGGTTAACATTAAAGTGGATTTTCATTATGCGAATAGCGTTCGCTTGTTGTTTCTCTTTTGAATATGAAATATTAGGGTAGTGTTATTTGTATTGTTTTTTTTAATGTCTAAAGAAATATATGGAAAGAAACGTTTCCAACGGGTGTGGGTAGGAATCGCGTTATGTAATTTTTTATAGGTGTTCTAAAAACATGTTTTTATATCGGTAGTGTGGAATAATATTTTTAAATTTATTAATATAACAATCATTTGGTTACTAAGGTTATTAAATTTTATTAGAAAATAAACTAAATTATGATATATTTTTAACCCTTTATTATAAAAATAAAGATTAATATTCTTATAATAAAAGTGGATAGCAAAACAATTAGTCGCTAACTTCTCTCTAATTACCATACAAAATGAGATAAAATGAACTAACAACAATAAAAACAAAAACACAAACTAACAATATAATAAACTTAGTGAATTTCGCCATTTGCATCAGTAATAAAAGGTGTCGTGACTTCGCGTTTTAGAGTTCTTGGGTCTAAGCGCAGGTTAAAAGGTTACGTCTGACCTCTGGTTAAACGAATGAAGGTTATTCCTTCGACCAAATCTAGCATTCTGTGAACATCTTATATTGTTTTTATTATACTAGTTATATCCCCCAATTTTGCTTGTAGTAGTCTTTGAAGAGAAATGCTCTCTTAGTGTTTCATGCACTCCCAAATCTCTACTTATTTTCTAAATATCAGCTTTAATATTTTTTATTAAAATTATTTTTTTATTTTTACTTTCAATAATACTGGTTGTATTGTATATGAAAATTTAAAAAAACTCATGTTGTAACTTTCAATTTAGTTCTAATAATCTATTCCATGTAGGTATGTCTAAATACTATTGAAAATTAAAATTAAATTAAATTATTTATAGTGTTGTCATTTCTATAACAATATAAAAGCTTTAAGAAATTTCTAAATCGATTCAATACAATCGATATACGTATACGAAACGACGACGAAATCGATAATATACAATTGTATTGAATTTTTTGTTGAAAATCGTTATAAATCCACTTTTTTACCGTTACGCACAAAATAATAAGGTCAATAGTAGAATTATAACGAATTTACAAAAGAAGTACGCGGCGGCACCAAACGTACAATCGATCACGTAGTAAATAGTGCTTTAGAATATAAATTAAATTTTCTTTTTCAATTTAATATTTACAATTTCAATATCGAAAAAATTATAGCTTTCTTGTGTCATAGTTTTTTTTAATATATTTTTTAAAGAGCTGAGAAAGGAATAATATTTAGAAAGCCTTGGAAGCTGTTTCCTAGAGACGCAGTTCAGAGTCCTAGCATATAAAAAAATATCTGGTACCAAATATTATTATATTTAGTTTCATATAATGCTTCCTGCTTATTTTTTTGACTTTTATCTTCTAACGTCTCACCGCAAGCCAATTTGACCACAAATAACCTAAAAAAAAACGTCATTTTGCCACGCATCATTTATTTCGTGAATTAGTCAGAGAAACACGAATACGAAACCACATCCGCTTATTTAACAAAAATTCTTGGCGTAACTTGGCACCGCAAAATTGCGGAAAATGATATTTATCATGATAAGGAAAAATCAGGTGAGGACAGTCATGGCGCAAGGGCGCGACTGTAGCGTGCAGAAGCGTGCGACTGTAAGGACAGGTTATGGGTTCGATTCCCACTCGAGAAAATAAATATTTCCAACATGCCCTTAGAATTCGTCGAAAAATGAGAAGTGGAGAATCTTTATAAGAACAGAGTTTCTTAACTGTAGGTTCCCAGGTTCCATCTGGGTGAAGCTGAAAAAGAACATAGAGATTGAATCTATAACCATCGCCTTTACAGTTAAATCCTATTCCACAATAATATATATCTAAATAATAATTGTTCCTCTAAAAGGGTCTTACAAATCTCGACTTCATAACAAAACTGTCAGAGATCCCAGTACTTAAGTTGTTATAATCATGGAAGTGTGGGAGGACGGTGATGAAATGCTATGTCCTCACAGGTCAGCTGGATATTTTCATTGTAGAATTGATGTTGAGGTTATATTACTATTATAGTTATTAGAAATGGCGGTTGACTTTGATTTAGATATCATTTATATGGAATATCAATGAAATATCATATGGTTATGGAAAAGAATATGGTGGTAGTATCTTCTAAAGGCATCATCGATAAATCGACTATCCAATAAGAACTTCCTGAGATTAGAGAGTTGTACCAAACAAACTAACATTTCGTCACATTTATAGGTAATATTAGAAAAAATATAAATACCACTTTAGCTCAGTTATGATTTCATCATATGAAGGTTAAGTTTTCTCTGTCTATTTTGCTATGTGCGGGATACAGCTTAAAAAAATATGTTTTGAATGACGTAATAGATAAAAGGTGTATATATTAGAAATCGAAAGATTTTTGCCGGCCATAATAAAAATAATGGATAATCTAAAACTAATATGCTTATCATTAATTTATAAATTCTTATTAAACAGTATTTATTACTAAATACACTAACACAAGCGTGATTTGAACCTGTGAACCACCATGCAAATTCAACATTGCTGGATTTGCATAGTAAATATTATTTTAACGCGTCCACTAAATCACAATAACCCAAAAAAACACGAAAACTTTATTAATTTATTAGAAAAATGCCCCCAAAAAAAAAAAGTTTCGGGAGACCTTTCAAGCAAAAGTTGAAATTACGCTCGTCCTATACAAATGTTTGGAGAACCTGAAAATAATTAAATCTCCAGCTTGACGGCTTCTCGCAAGAACACTTACAAAATTGAGTTAAACACCGCAGTGTTTATTTTGCTAGCAATATTATAACTAACTATTATAGTAATTAACTTATCTAACAAAGAGATATTTAATTTTAACGGTTATGTTTACCGTTTCAGTTAATTTAACTGTTTGTGTATATAATGTAATAATCTGGTATCAAATTTCGCTATTTCAATATAATAACGTATATTGAGGCCAGTCGTGGTGAGGTTATAAACGCGAGTGATTGTGGGTTCAATCCCCACTAGAGAAATTAAATATTTATTAAATTATTATTTTCATTTTGTGCTCAGGTGTCCAGGCAAAAAAAAAAAAAATGGAGAACGGAATATCTTAACACTAGTTTCCCTCTGCCTACCGTGATGTGTGTGGAATACAGCATGATGCTAAAATACAGATTAAGAAATAATTAAATCCTAGTAAATTTATAGTGTTAAAACTTTATTTTCTATTTTATTTATGAGAATACTGAAGTTCATGTTTAACGTGTACCAACATAAGGACTCCACGATCGTGACCCAAATGTGAACATTTGCTGTCCTGAGAAACTGAAATTTAATGCTTTCGCTGTAAATGACTATTTTTAACCATTTTTTTTATGTTACGTCCAATAATTGTAATTTTCTAAGCTTCACGCTGTGTCCAGACATGCAGGATAGATACAGGGAACCTGGGAACCTATTTCCCACTTTGCGTCGGACTCTGAATGCTTAATGTGTTGAGTTGCAGTACTCAACGCCGCGTCTCGCCTCGCACGTTTCTGCTACTGCGCCTCGTCTGGTCTCTAGAAATATTGAAATTGGTTAACGCTAAATTTGCAATTAGATCTCACTAAGAAATACCTCAAAAACAACCAGTTTTAAACTAAATATTACCAAAATTGAAGCAACTAAAAGTAAATTAATTAGTTCAACAACTTTTCCTTTCATCAGCCCCAGGAATGTTTAGATGTTAAGTTCTATACAAAACAAGAGCGACCATGAACTAAGGCGTCCTTAGAACAGGATTAATCACCTTCATCCAATCTTAGTAAAGCTAATAGCCAATAAAGATCTAAATAAAATGTTCAAAGGCATACAGTTTGTTTCTAAGACGGTGTATCAAACGAGAATAAAATAAATTTGTGCGTATGGGTATTTATAATAGGATGTAAGACATTCTTATTTCTTAGCCTGCAGCAGGATAGCAGAGGGAATATAGAGTTAATTTTTAGAGGCATTGCGTGTTAAGCAGTGGAACTCAACGAACCTAGTGTTAAAGCACTGTCGTTCCCCATTTTCCGTCAATTTCTAGAAGCATTGCGGTGGAACTTAACTTTTGTCTCGACGCCAAATCGAAGAAATGACAATATTGAATATTTAATTTTCTCAAGTGGGAATCGAACCCAGAACCTATCTCGTTTATAGTCACACGCCTGTGCCAGTGCTCCACCACGACTGGCTTCTTTTTCAATCATCAACTCTTTTAGGAATGTATAAATTTCAAGTTACTTTATAGGTGTATTTAGGAAGAAATTAATGAATACTGAAGACAGAATTAGGCATACTTTTTAGACATTCTCCATAGAAGTAACAGCAGTTGGAAGTAAATAATAAAGATCTAGCTCAGTGACGTGCTAACGGACTGCTACATACTGCTGTGAATAATAAGATAAGCTGATGATGATTATAATGATGAAGATCTAGATGATGATGATGATGATGGCGGTAAAAATTCAGATAGATCAAATTTATTGATTGATTAGGCAGACAGTAACAAGTCAAAGTTTAATGTCAAATCGAATTTCAATTTATTAGGCTCGATACCCCTCAAATATTATCTTCGACGGTAGTTCGAACGAATTAGATTAATTTATAATATCATTATGAATCTCCAATATTTGGCTTATTTTATTGTCCTTATAAGAATTTCAGATTTATCGAATATTATATAATTTTATTTAAATTTACGTTTTAATTAGAATATCGTAGTTAAATAGGTTGAGTTCAGTTTGGCCATTTCCCTTTATCTTCATTTTCTATATATATTTTATAAATATTGAATAACATATTTAATTAAAACTCTAGTTAACAAACCAAGACATATTTCATATTTAAAGTTTGTCCGATAGATATTTGGGGTTACGAACTATTTACATATTAAATCTATTATTAATAAGCAACAGTCATTTTTAGCAGACTACTATCTGAATGTTAGATCCTACTAGTGTACCTAGTGTTTAGACTCTCCGTATTGGAATAACCAAATTTTAGCAGCAAATTTATATTGTTAGCTTAGATAGATTTATATGTCTTGTACCTTTTAAGGAAAAAAATATACGATTATTGCAGCAAAACCGAGGCACGCCGCTAGTACAAAAATAAATGTGATTCAATAAGCACGTTTGGCTTTGTTTATTGCTTTAAATAAGGATTGTTAATAATCTGGCTTCCATTTGAACAGAAATACCGCGTGTCCTCATGTGTGGTATTGGTACGGAATTAGAATATTTATTTTGTCAAGTCCTTTGAAATAATATAAAGAATAGTGATATTTTTCCTGCTTTTTTCGGTTGTTTTTGGATTTATTATGGGATTTTAAACTTTGCTAATTCTTATACCTGCAATACATCATTTAAATAGTCATGTTCATAATCATTAACAAGAAATAGTTCATATAAGAATGGGTTATTTATTTATCTTGTTGGGAATTGAACCACCTATCCTTTTATATTTCTCATTAAATCAATATTTATAAAGAAAGTACCACATGACTTTATCTAAAGCATAAAATACCTACTTTATTACATTTCCAGATTCCCTTGTTGTAATAACGACTTTTAAATATATCATTATAGAAGATAGTCCGTGGGGGGTAAAACTTTTGCTGGATATCAAGTTACGTAGAAGCTATGAGATGAGACCGCCAGTACAATATGTTTTTTTTTATTGATAGATTTGTATGAATATATGGAACAATTGGTTTCTGTAACATTGCTTTTGAATTGTATATGCGTGAGGTATAAATCTCTTTCCATAAAATATATTAACGATTTTGAGGGTTTCGTAAAGCAGCTATCCTACATAGGATCTGATTGTAAAAATGATAGTTGTGGGTTCTCCATTCGATTAATGCTTATATATAAACGATTAACAGCTTCACGCCGTATCCCGCACATAGCAGGGTAGGCAAAGAGAACCTAGTGTTAATACACTCCGTTCCCCACTTTCTCTTCCACCACACGATAAACGATTAACATTTGATCAGATTTATTTCAGAATTATATAAGGGAAGGAGGTCCCAAAACCAGGACCAGAGGTCACAAAAGTGACGAAGACGAAGTGTGAAGAACTGCATTTAAATCGGTTAAGCAAACAGACACACAGACAAAAATTAGAATAATCTCTTAACATTTTTAATAAAAAAAATTCTCATATATCTTCCATGAACAGACCAATCCGTCACAATTTTAATATAAATATTAATAAGTCGGTAGTAACAAACCCTAAAATATTACATTTATCCATGTCGAAATGTTAGAAGTATCTAATGAGAATGTATCTTCGTGCATTAGGTGGATGATACACACACTCGTCTCTCCGCGGGAGTCTCGGACCAGTCAGAAGCGATTAATTAGTAATATTAAAACTATCTATAATTATTATTATACTGTTCTTTTAGATACTGTAATGGGTGTATAGAATTTTTGACAGAATAGATAAATTATATATTTTTTTTGTTTATTTTTTGGATATTTAAGACAATGGTGTAAACATTTGGTTATAATTTCGATAAAACATGAAAAAATTACAAATTATGCTTCGTCTTGTTTTTTTAATATTTATTGTGGCCCGCAATTTTTAGAAAGATAAGATAAGATAAAAGATATATTTGTTTTATTCGATTTAAACAAAGATTTTAAATTTAAAATTTCTTGTTATTTTTTTTAAATTTAACTATTATTCAGTGGCCGTAAGTTCTTCACTAAAAACCTTTTCGCGATAATTTTTCATATTAAATAGAAGTATTATCTAGGCAATGTCAGATATTTCAAATAGTTTTATAGTAGAATTAATAAAAAAATATATACGTTCGTCCTTGCTTTCACCAATTTATTACCTTTACAAGTTGACAGTTGGCTTACATTATAAATTATTGAGTTTCATACAGTATCAATGATAGAAATAAATCAATGTTTGAATCGATATTTAATTTATGATTTTATTATTGTATTTGTATTTCTTAATAAATCTATTTATATGGAAAAGTCTTATTTTGTAGCTTAACGCTGTCCCCGTAAACACCAAAGTAGGCAAATTTACCCTAGTGTTAAGACACTCCGTTCCTCACTCTGCCCCATATTCATTTGTCACGCTTTCTTCTACTACCAGAGTATCAAAATATTAATAAATCGTTGTCCTGAATGGGAAACCTAATTTATCCTAAAATGATGGAAAAAGTACAACACTAGCGTAATAAGAGAACACGGATTTCCATACCTATTTTTAATTCCTATATTAAATCTCTATTATTATAAAATTATTTTCATTAAAAATAACTGAAATAAATAAATAACGTTTACGAAACGTGACATCTGTAGATTCTTTGATCTCATAATTAAATGAACAGATTTAATGCGTTAAAATGTCAGTCGCTTGTGATCTTCAATTTTCATATTGTCAATTTAAATTTAACTTATTATAGGTTTTATAATATCACTAGTGGTTGCCCTAACACCTCGTGGTTTTTTTCCTTCTAGTAGGTTTTACTCCAGAAAATGCTCTCTTAATCTCCCCTAAATTCCTCATATGACAAATTTTTAATTTCTGGGTTCAGTAATTTCGTCTTTGCCTATTAGTATAGATTAAGAAATATTATTACTAAAATTTGATTTAATGAGACCGATGTGGCCCTTGGTTAGGGCCCATTGCCTGTTGAGTGGCGGAATTCAACGCCGTGTTTGCGAGAACGAGAACAAGTAATAAATATTTCATCCCTCCAAATAGGAATTGAACTCACAATCATTGCGTTTAAACACTTAAATATCTATACGAGTACTTAATTAATAAAGTAGTTAGTAAATGAAGTCAATATATGGCAACATGTTTAGACATGCAGGAAATATAACAAATACTGAAGTCGTTTGAAAGTATTACTTTCGTTTGAAACTTAATAATTACCGTAACCGCTTTATATGGCGATACAAGAGTTAGTTAACGTTATGGAATTTTAAACTTTCAACGCTATTAGACGTGTGAGGGAACGTGTTAACTGACACAAATGGATAGATTTAGTTAAGTAAATCAATATATCGTGCTACCTTAGGTTTTTTTTTTTGAGCAAATGGAACCTGGGAACCTAGTCTTAAGATACTCCGTTTCGATTAAAATGCAGTTCTTCATTTAAACCGAATTCTAGAAATGATTCATCATCATCATCAGCCTGTCCTCGTCCACTGCTGGACATAGGCCTCTCCAATGGTACGCTACTGAGCTCGATCTTCAGCTCTTCGCATCCAGCCGTTGCCCGCCACTTTGCGGATATCGTCACACCCATCTAGCTGGAGGACGTAAATGATTATAGGTGAAATGAGAATATTAAATATTTCATTTCCTCGAGTGGGAATTGAACCCGCAACCCTTACGCATTTATAGTCACACGCTTATATCTCTACGCCACAACTGGTCTCATAGCTGTTAATCATAAAATTAATAAAACTATTATTTGTTCCAGGTGAGTGTCAAAATCCTCAGGTAAGAAAGGACTCTTGGACCCATCAAGGACCAACCGAATAAACATCCGGGCTATATAAAAAATTCGCCATTACGTTATTTATATGGTCGCATCCACCATTTTCAAAAAAATATAAGTATAATAATAATTATTATATCATTTTAAGCCTTATTTATATTAGGGATAAAAGTGAAAATATATCAGCCATATATATTTTATAGTTACTTGAAAAAACAGGCGCTAGCGGCACGTGGCTAAAAGAAACCATCTGCTCTTCAATTAGGACCTTTCTGATTCGACTTTTTCGTTTGTTTTTCTTATATTAGGGTTCCGTTCTTCAAGAGGTAAAAACGAAAACCTTATAGAATCACTTAATTGTCCGTCTGTCAAGACCATTCATCACCGTGGACCTATAATTATGAAATTTGGTATGTACCTAGTGAAAACGTACAGTACAAATAAAGAAAAAATACGAAAAGTGAAAAATTTTACTTATTTCTCATTAATTTATATTTGCAGTTCTATTAATACAAATACAAAAATAAGTGCATACACCCGAAAACTTAAGTTTTTCAACTCTCATAAGTTGTACTGTAATCCTAATAAGTGATACGGAACCCGTAGTAGACTAGTCCGACTCGAACTTGACCAGTTTTTTCTTATATTAGATAGAATGGAATTGTGAATGGGAATTTCGTTTAGATAACATCTATTGATATGTACCCACAGCCGGCGACAAAATGTTCTTTATAAATGTATGTAGAGCCAATAGGCTGTGACGGTTGAGAAATACGATTAAATAGTATGATTAAATTGTACCGATTTTGATAAGAATGCAGCTGCAAAATTTTGCAAGCTGTTTTATTATCGAATTATTGTTTATGGTTATCTTTATGGTATTTCTTTTTGTTGGTGAAATAAAGGGGGAGGCTCGTGGCACAGGGGTTCGAAGTGTGCCTGTTACAAGCCAGTTGTAGGTTCGTTTCCCGTTAAGGAAATGAATTGTTATTTATATATATTTTCGAACGAGAACGAAAGGGAAGGAAATATCTTAACACAAGGTTCCCTCTGCCTACCCAGCTCCATGTGGGATTCAACGTGAAGACGAAAAGAAAAACTTATAGTTTATTTATATTATAATGACAATAATAGTAGTTACAATGGAACTGAGTCTCACTGTAGACTTAAATGAATGATTATATTTAAATTATTTACATTTATTCCTCCAGTCAAGACACATCGCGGCGTTGAGTACCACCACTCGTCTTATAATTTTAAAAAAATGGAATAAAATAGCGTACAGAGTGTCTTTACGTTTCCTCTGCCGAACCTGTTACGCATAACACAATAAAGCTTATCAAAAATGATTTAGTTCGTTATTAAAGTAAAAAATAATTTTAAAAAAATATATTGCTACTATATATTTGTTTAGTACTACTATATATTTGTTTAGTATTGTTATTTTCTATCATGAACTCTTAATTTGAACAAAAGAACCCCGTGTTTTTGTTTTTTAAGTGAAGTTGGGTCCGAAATTTTTAATTAGAGATTATCAAAAGGGAAAACTTTTTAATTAAATATACTATAATATTGTTGAAATGCTGGACTTTGTTAAAAATTTAAGCAAACGATTTAAAAGTTATTTTATTCTTTGTGCATCTTTCGCATTTAGCAATTGAGATAGAGAGAATAAAGAGTGTTAAGACAACGCAGTGGCGTTATATGACTTTTTTTTATTCTCTATATCTCACATATGCAGACGGAACTTAATGCCTTTGCCTTATTACCAGAGCGGAGAAAATAAAAATATTTAATTCCTCCGAATAGAAGTCGAACCTACTAACTCTCGCAAGAGCAACCTAAGAAAATAAAAATTAATATTTAACAAAAACAATGAAAACCTAGTTTGATATCCTCTCGGTAAATGACCTCAAAATGTGGAATATTTATATCAATTTTGCTATAAAAAGTAATAGTAATGTAACAAATTATTGCAAGGAACAGCTGCTTGTTGCAATTGGTAGGCGTTTAAAAATAGCTGCACCTGCTTTCGCTAACGACTTTATTCATATTTTATAGTTTTTACTCTATTATATGGCAATGAGCATGTGAAAATAGTGGTTGGCGGTTCAAATTCAAATAGGGTAAAAGTCGTAATTTGTCATCCATCTCCCGTCATCTGTCATCCGTCATCAACCAAGTTTGCGTGATTGGTAGATGACGAATTGATTGTCATTGCAACCAATTGCAGATATATTTGTCGATAAATGACTAAATGATGACATGCCAGAGATGTTTTTTTTATTTTTGACATAATATTACATTTAAAAAAAATTACACACACATACATTTCTTATATAATAAATATAATTGTGTTTATAATTATTCTCCCAATACAAATTAACATTCTTTAGTAATATAATAAGTTGCAGTACTTAAATACGTTTAACCGTAGTTTAAACCTTAGTTTCATCAATATCGATTTCAACTCTCAACGTTTAACGTCCTTACAATGTTGCTATCGCCTGTTGGACTGATGTCATCGTGTATTTCTTGTGGGAGTAAATTTTGTATATTATTGAAATAACATTATTGCTAAGTTAAAGTTTAGTGTTTATAGTGTTAAGACACTCTGGTTGTCATTTTCATGTTGTGTGGCGGTAATCAACGCCGCTCTTTGTATGTTTTACAAGGATGAGCAAATAAAAGTCGTTCTGTTGAACGTGAACGTGTTGACAATTGATTAAAAATATTTTATAAAATAGTCCCATAATTCTTCTTTATTCTTTATTGCACAAAACAAAATACAGAAATTTAAGAGAAGAAAAATTTTGTTGACAAGCTTGGGCTTATTTCTAAAAGAAATCTCTTCCAGCCTACCAGTGGAAGTGGATATCTGTGAAACACCGCTGTTTCTTCTGGAAGAGTATAGTGACTAACAGAAAAATATTATATTTGAAGAAAAAAATATTGAATTTATATTTGAAATAAATATTATATTCTTCTAGGGAAAATAGAGTAAAGACACTCATTTTTCCATTTCTCGCTAAATTCTGGAGACAATGCGCGTAAAGTGGTAAAACTCAACGCCGCGCATTGCTTCGTCACCAGAGCGAGAGATATGAAAATATTAAATTTTTCATTTCCTCAAATCGAACTCACAACCTGTATATATTTAATAAAAATGAAATCCTCTTATTGTATTTTATATTAATAAATTTCTAGGCGTATCCAATACCCGTGTAAAACAACTGATCATCATTGTTAGTTTAAAGTGGGACACATTTAAATACGCGTGGGTTTTACACAAAGATATAGCAAGTAAAGCTTCGGTTCTGGTTATATGTAATTGTTAGAAATTATTAGTAAATTTGTTTTCGATAAATCATAGTGGGAATATATAGAAAATTAATATTCACATTTAGTACAATATGGGATGTTTGTGGCGCAGAGGTGCATGGGTGTGACTGTAACGCGACCGTTATGGGTTCAATCCCTTATTTAGGTACGTATATAGTTCCATTTCTTCCCTATGGTGTCGAGGTAATGCGCGTTAAGTTACGCCAATCAACTCGGTAAAGCCTCCAGAATTTGACGAAAATTCTAGAGAATGGTGTGTCAGAACACTAGGCTATCTCTTTCTATCCTGCTATATGCGGGATAAAGCGTGAAGCTCCATAGGCTATATTTAAAGCGTGGGTGATTTTAAATTGGAGCTTTGACTAAGATGAGTTTTTACCTTTGATAATATGTTTGTGCCGCGTATTTAGATATATAAATTGTATGTTTTTAGGGGCTTTTTAGGATTACGTACATATGTGCCAGGTCAAGGTCGTTTTCAGAGTAAATTGCGGTACTTTATCCTATATTAATATTATAAAGGTATTCTGTTTATTTGGATGAATGCGTAATCATTATAAAGAATATTTTTCTATTAGATTATTATTTTATTTTTACATATAGGCGTGTAATACTGATATTTTTAGGTATTATTATTAATACCGGTATTGAATATACTGGTATGGTCGACGGTATCTTTTTAATAACCGGTGTGTTACCGGAAATTTTAAAGGTTCGTTCCTTATATATACAGTTTTCAGTTTCATTAAAATATACTACATCTATAGGCTGTATAACATTTTTTTTTGTTTTTTTTTTTNTCTTATTGTATTTTATATTAATAAATTTCTAGGCGTATCCAATACCCGTGTAAAACAACTGATCATCATTGTTAGTTTAAAGTGGGACACATTTAAATACGCGTGGGTTTTACACAAAGATATAGCAAGTAAAGCTTCGGTTCTGGTTATATGTAATTGTTAGAAATTATTAGTAAATTTGTTTTCGATAAATCATAGTGGGAATATATAGAAAATTAATATTCACATTTAGTACAATATGGGATGTTTGTGGCGCAGAGGTGCATGGGTGTGACTGTAACGCGACCGTTATGGGTTCAATCCCTTATTTAGGTACGTATATAGTTCCATTTCTTCCCTATGGTGTCGAGGTAATGCGCGTTAAGTTACGCCAATCAACTCGGTAAAGCCTCCAGAATTCGACGAAAATTCTGGAGAATGGTGTGTCAGAACACTAGTCTATCTCTTTCTATCCTGCTATATGCGGGATAAAGCGTGAAGCTCCATAGGTTATATTTAAAGCGTGGGATTGAAGCTTTGACTAAAATGAGTTTTTACCTTTGATAATATGTTTGTGCCGCGTATTTAGATATATAAATTGTATGTTTTTAGGGGCTTTTTAGGATTACGTACATATGTGCCAGGTCAAGGTCGTTTTCAGAGTAAATTGCGGTACTTTATCCTATATTAATATTATAAAGGTATTCTGTTTATTTGGATGAATGCGTAATCATTATAAAGAATATTTTTCTATTAGATTATTATTTTATTTTTACATATAGGCGTGTAATACTGATATTTTTAGGTATTATTATTAATACCGGTATTGAATATACTGGTATGGTCGACGGTATCTTTTTAATAACCGGTGTGTTACCGGAAATTTTAAAGGTTCGTTCCTTATATATACAGTTTTCAGTTTCATTAAAATATACTACATCTATAGGCTGTATAACATTTTTTTTTGTTTTTTTTTTTAACCTCACAGTGTATTCCACACATAGCAGCGCTGGTTAGGGGTTCGATTATTACTCGAGAAAATGAATTATTTATTTAAATTTATGTTTACGTTTCTTCGCTCTGTCGTTGAGGCAAAAAGCGCGGCGTTGAGTTCTGCCATTCAACACGTAATGCCTACAGAATTCAACAGGCAGTATAGAACGGAGTATCTTAACACTAGGTTCCCTCTGACTATCCTGCTGTGTGCGTGAAGCTATTTTTTTTATAAAAACTAAAAAAACATAGCATAAAGTATATACACATATATAGAATAAAATAATTATTTTGAAAATAACCAAATTATAAACTCATCTTCCCCTCATATTACGGAAGCGATATCAACCAAATTATATTAAACATAATTGTTTGTAATTACACCCCTTGTAAACGTAATTTACTTCGGTAATATGATATATCTATACATATATACATATAATAAAATTGTAACTGAATGCTGTCTGTATATGGAAAATTTATATGAGTAAATCTATTATTGAAGGCAGGTATCAATTTAATAAAACCGGACCAAACCCAACCAAATCCAATCCAATGAAACCAATTGTTAATAAAATTAGTGATTATTATTTATTTTTTTTTTGTTTGTTGGTTTGTTTGTGCACGCTATTCTCAAAAACAGCTAAATCGATTTAAATGCAGTTTTCACTATTGTAATTTGGCACCTTCCCTAAAAAAAGTATAAATATAAAATATTTGGTTTGACAAAATGTGATACTGAAATTTATTTAATTTTCAACTTCACATAATTAATTTGTAATATAATATTAAACTTCTATCCATACATAATTTTCATAAAGTATAAAATTCGATATTATAATTCAATAAGGGCGTGTCCACACGGGCGTTTGTATATCATGAATTAAGTTAGATCCGTCTGTACCGCCCTAACACGATATCCGGACGCGTAGGTTGATAGATAGATAGAAATAGATAGATAGAAAGTAAATATTAGATAGAAATGTAGGGGCACTAGGGTGTGAATGTAACGCGACGGTTGCGGGTTCGATTCCCACTCGAGGGAATTAATTATTATTTATTAATATATAATTTCTTCGCTCTGACACCAAGAATGCCTCAAAGAGTTCAGCGGAAAAGGGGTAAAGGAGTGTCTTAACACTATGTTCCCTCTGTTTTACCTACTCTGATACAGCGTAAAGCTGGAAAAAAAAATATAATAGCCAATTTTAGGCTTACCAGTTAGCTCTCCTCTTGCAAAACTAAACAACGAGAGTTTTAGGCTTTATTTATTGCTATAACAATCTATTACGCTTTTGTAGAGGACAATCACTCTTTTGTTTCAATTAAAAACAAAACGTGTTAAATTCATTTATGTATTGATGAATGATAAGTTTGAAAGTTTTTTTCTAACACGAATAATTGAGTTAGGTATTTGGGTTTGTGCCTTAAATAATTGACTAGCCTTATTAGAATTGGAAGGCTTTGGTGGTTATTTACAGTTTATCAGTGTCAGGTTCAATTCCCATTCGGGGAAATCGTTGTTTTTGAATTAGTTTCATTTCTTTGCTGTAATAGAGCCTATCTTGCTATGTAGGAAAGATAGAAAAGTTTAATTTCTACATTTCAGACCACCACGCAAGTTCAGATTTTTATTAGCTTCACCCTGTATCTCGCTTATAGTAGGGTAGGCAGAAAGAACTTATTGTATGATATGGACAGTATAACATACATACTCCGTTCTCTATTTTCATTTATTTAGTGGCGGAACTTAGCACCGTGTTCTGAATTTAAAATTTAATAAAACAAAGTTAATTTGTGATTACGAAATCTACCTTTTTTCAAGCACATTAGTTAATTTAGCGAGTTATCTTAACACTATGTTCCCTCTGCTTATCCCTGCTGTGTGCGTGATACAGCGTGAAGCTGATATATTTAAATTACGTATTTTAGATATACAGGGTCGTCTCGGGTTATGAAATGCGTATCTCAGCGAGTTTTCAGACCACGACGACCCGCTGTAATTCAATCTTTCGCGTAATGCTCTAGAATTGAGTCAGACGGCACAGAGTAGTGTGTCTACTCAACTAATTTAGAATATTACTTATGTTAATATTTTATTAGGATTCAGAAGTGTTTCTTTTGAGAAATACTTATATAGAAGTGTTTTTTTTATATGTAGTTGATTGTAAAAATATATATGAGTTTTTGTGTTGGGTTTTTCAAACAATTGTGTAGTATTTCTCTGTTTATCGGTTTTTCATAGTGAAATATCTCAGAAACTAAACAATGTGAGTAGATTTGTTTTTATTTTTGTAGACGATTTGTGGCTATCGTTCTATTACTTAATTGGAAATATCTTTTTAATAAAAAATAACTGTAAGCATATCCAAAATGCATTGTGTTGGCATTTTCTATTATTGTCAAATATTATTTTCATATAATTTTAGTGGAGACCAGTTGTGGTGTAGGGGCACAAGCACGCGACAGGTTTTGGGTTCTATTCCCTCTCGAGAAAATTAAATATGTAATATTTTCATTTCCTCGCTCTGGTAA
Organism: Heliconius cydno galanthus; assembly: GCA_036379175.1. Classification (NCBI taxonomy): domain Eukaryota; kingdom Metazoa; phylum Arthropoda; class Insecta; order Lepidoptera; family Nymphalidae; genus Heliconius; species Heliconius cydno. The sequence goes on from JAKRZM010000595.1 coordinate 41,854, forward strand.
CGGGGTAAAGCACAGACCAGAGTAGAGTTGACATTCGCTGCATGTCCTAAAACTAGGTTCTCAGGCTAATAAAATGATTATTTTAACTATATCATGCATAATTGAACCTATACTCACCCAATAATATATTAGTCTTATATAATAGCTTCTAGGCAGAACCTAGTACTAAAGGCACTTAACCCTTTAAGTAGCGGAACTTAACGCAGAATCGTACGTTTTCTCTCATCTTAAATACGACGTAACTCACTAACTACCACTGGATCCTTAGCATGCAAGGCTGTGTAAACTGTCGTCATACGGGAAGTAATTATTGGACGTCCATTATTACAGCCGCGGGAGCCCACAATTTGTGGTTTATCGGTTAAGTTGGGTTATTAAGTTGTAAGTGATAGCGGAATGTAATAAATATAAGTAAAATAAATGTAAATAATATAAATTAAATAATAAATATAAATGAGAAACTACTCGACGATTGTGGGTTTGATCCCCACTCGTGCAAGTGAAATATTTATTTACGTTTATATTTCCATTTCATCGCTCTGGTGTCGAGGCAAAGTGCGGCGTTGAG
>JAKRZM010000595.1:43644-57820 GCA_036379175.1 Heliconius cydno galanthus
TTGTTAGAAAACGTCACCCAAAATGAGCTTGCTTAACGCATCTCTCTATTGAAAACTGAAAATAATTTCATAAATATATTTAATAAATATTCGTATAGTTCAAGCGGGCGTAGCCGCGTCCGGGCCTACTAGTATAGTATAAAAAACACATTTGAATATCAGTGACTGTAATATAAATCAAATTAAACTATGAAATTTATGTTTACAACGTAATATATGAATTGAAAGAGATATATTATATTGGGTATTGTATCTAATTGAATTGTTATTCTTTTTTATTTATAAGGTAAAGAGAAAGTTGGAAATGGAGTGTCTTAACAGTAGGGTTCTGAATTTTCTGGTATGTGGGAAAAATAGTGAAGATTTTTTTAGCTTTACCTTGTAACCCGTACATATCAGGATAGGCAGAGGGAACCTTGGAACCTTCCTAGTGTCAAAACACACTGTTTCCATTAGGACACTTTCATTTCATACTTTCGTGAAGTTGGTAAAGTTAAATTAAATTAATTCTTATAACTTTAGCTGCATTAAAGTAACTATTAGTTAAATATATATATATACATAATGATAATGTATTTTTTTCTATAGCAATAATTAAGAATAGTTAAATTACCAATACATTTTATCTTAATATGCAACCCGCATTTTGCGAATAGACAAACAGAAACTAATTAACTATACAAACCCTTCATTCGTAAACACTTAGCGTGGTGGAGACCAACGTCTAATTGTAATTAAAGCTTAATGACAATTTCTGAGTAAATTTTATTTTATTATTAGTCACTTTAGGAATTACCTAAAGTGAACTTTGAACTAATTAACATCTTGCAAATTTAGGTCTGAGCAACAAGACGATATTATTATCTTTTATATAGGTTATTTGCGTATAGCAAGGTTTTTCTACAATTTTCCTCCCTAATTTTCAAGTAGCGTAATTCAACGCCACACTCCAGCGGAATTGGATCCCACAACCGTCGTAGCTACTATGCACTGAGCCAAGACAGCCCTACACCAATAGATAACATCGATAATATATTAACATTTGCAAATTTTACGCAATTCTACAATTCGAAATCTACTTGACATTCTCAAGAGATTTGTATAAATATTTATATTTAGTTCTATTTCGATCACATTCGTACACACAAACTGTCTAAGGTCTGTTAATGATAATGAGGCACTGTGAGACGACTTGAATAGTGCTAACGTTAATTAATGATAATTTACCGATTTCGTAATAGAGTAATTGTGTTTTAGACATAAATTAGACTTAGTTTGATAGTGTTTAAGTATTTTTCACCTAGTAGTACTATATAGAGTAGTTTTATGTTTTTGTTTTTTTTTTTCAAAAAGCAGAGAAGGCAGGGAACCTAGTGTTCCGACACTCCCTCCCCGCTGTCCTTCCAATTTTAAATTATAGTCATTCTGGTAAGTGAAGTAGTAGTACCACCATCGCGTCTAAAGTCATATACGGCCAATAAAGGATAAAATATTTTTGCTTCCCTAATCTGATTAAAAAATCTGATATCTCTTGTTGATGTTGAAATAAAGTAAATAACAAAAAATATAACACAAAAAATCTCTATTCATCTGAAGGTCTAGTCACCAAAAAACCTTTATTTCATCAGCTCGCTTTCACTACCAATTCTAGAGTGACCATAATTTAGAATCTTAGCCAACTATAATTAATTTTCCTTTGAATCGTCATATATAATTATGAATGTTGCATCTAAAAATCCATAAATGCCTTTAGAAAGTTCCACGGAGTGCCTATTAAGGTTCTCGAGTTACATTTTAGATTATGAGATAAATTAGCATCGTTATGCCTTTTTCATACTGGTGTGTAATAATGATAAATTAAATATTAATTATATTTAAGAAATTAAGTAAGAAAGAGATAGTGATGCAATTAGATATATATTTAATTGGGTTTTTATATAGATATTTAAGATATTTCTAAGTCTAGATTAGACATATTTAGAAGTGATTAGAAAATTAGCGACAACCAATTTTCTATGTTTTTCCAATGGAACCAAAATCCAAATCCAAAATTTGGAATCCAAAATTTCCAGCAAAGGGAACCTGGAAACCTAGTTTCAAGATACTCCGTTACTATTATGACATTTCCGTTCCTCACTTTCCGCCGAATTCCGTATAAAAGCTTAAAATAAAATACGATAACTGTCTCATACTACTTTAGTGAGAGAGTGGACGACGAGCTAAAATAAGCTTGCTCTACTTTTAAAATTCAATATTGGCAAATGTTAAAAATAAACGTTAAACTGAGAAAGTTAACTTTATCGTTAACTATTTATAGAATCGTATATAAATGGTATTAGAAGTTATTTTAAAATAATAGTAATACATACGTACCGTACAATGATTGTGAGTTCGTTTCCCACTTGAGATTTAACTTAAAAATATAAGGATAAAAAGAAAAGAAAATATACTGGATTTTATTAAACACATTACATTAGATTTAGTCTAATCTATATTATCAATAAATCTATACAAAAATCATATTTTCATAAATAAATAAAAAAACAAAAAAATATTATTTCTTCCTATAAAATAAACCTCAAATACAAACACCCCCTTACAGTCGTTTGGACTGTACATATGAACGGTTGCCACATTGTGCCCGCGGTCACCTTATTAGTACGAGCCCTTAACGAGACTGACATGTGACTGTCTCTTATTACGAGATAAAGACATAAAGACATTTACAGTGTAATGTCTCGATTTTGTTTTGGAAGTAACTTAATATAGGTTTTTGGTTATGTAAGTACGGAAAATGTCAAATTGATTGCTACAATGAGGATAGTTTGGATTTAATGCTGGTATTTTGTGCCTTAATAATTTCAGCTTCACGCGTAAAGCAGGGTAGGTAGAGGGAACCTATTGCTAAGAGGCTCCGTTCTCCGTTTTCCGCCGATATCTGGAGGCATTGCGTGTTGAGTGGCGGAACTGAAAACTACGGTATACCTCGATATCAGAGTGAAGAACTCATAACCATTTGTGACGACTGGCCTCAGCACTTACTCATAAACTCCTAAACGTGGTATGAGCCCATAGTGATGAAAAACTATATTTAAATACTAAACAAAAATACAATTAAGCATTCTGTCAGTCTGTCAGTATAATTCGGCCTCAAAATAAACATTATATATGTATACAAATACTATCGTGACTTCTGTTAGCCAACACCAGTCAATGGCAAAAAGCATGATTAGCAATCTCACCTTGGCATAAAAACTATGTCGTACGGTTACCGAATAAGTACTTATTGATTTGTTTAATGTTATTAGCGTATCTGTGTTTTATTTTTCGTGTTGATTGGCGGAGTTCTACGCCACGGTTAGTCTTGCCAAATCGCATTAGTGTATCTAGAGATATTTTTTGGGGACCTGGACTTTTTAATTTGAATTTGAACGTTGTTTCATTTTTAATTTTTAAGGGTTAGTAAAATTTTTGGGATGGGGACTATTTTGGAGAGGGACTAATCAGCAGGAAAATTATTTTATATTCTTTTTTCAAGTGGATTTGAAAAAACCCTTCATGTTTATAGTAGTGTACTTTAGTTCTTTCCATCAATCTATTCATCAGACTTTTGGAGTCCACTTCTGGACACAGGTCTCTCCTAATTTCTGTAGTTTTTTACTTCTTTCAATTTCTTGAAAGAACAGGTAATTATAGTAGTTATTTACTTCATTATTATGAAATAATAATTAGAAAATTGATAATTTTCTGGTTAGCAGAGCTCAGAACCCGCGTATGAAAAAAGTCTTTTTCTAGAATGAAAATCGAACCCATAGCCACACATGGTTATAAAACCATATCCTGTGCCGCTGCGCCATGACAGCCTAAGTTTTAAACAGTTTTATTTATAATAAAAATATTATTATTCTATAATAATTTTTTTGCATACAGTACCTATAAACATAATTTAAAGTAACTTTGATCTAGTTTAGAGTTATTGTACGCAATATATAACAGGATGAAACATGGTCATCGCAACACATACACTATTGAGCCTAATATGGCGACATTTGTATGGCGTTTGTATGGCCGAGTCGTGAGTGAAAATTATGTTTTCATCAAACGAAAAAGCAGTATACAACTAGTTTAAAGACATTAATAGTATTTACAGCTAGTTTAAAAAGTTTATACTTAAATCAATGTACCACTTAATTTATTATAGAAGTTAATATAGAAGTAAATGTTAAATAAGTTACTAAAGAAAACATGTATATACAAATTATATAGATATATACTCATATATATAGTTAGATTTAATAAGAATGAGTGGTAGAAGAAGCAGAGGGAGACCTCGTTAGACCTTCGAGATATAGTACCGGTTATATTGGAGGAAAGTCACGTAAAATACTTAAAAATACCTCGGAGAGATATATAAAAAAGAGGATGAAGAGATCGATGGAATTGGACCAGGGGAAAGAAGTATTCACTAAGCAAAGACCGTAGCGTTTACCTTGTCTTTCTTTCTGGATCCATTGCTAGAAATAAAACGAAAGCTAAAAGAAATTATATTATTTATACGATGCTACTATTACTATTAGGTCGAAAATTTAATTTGCTTACCTTAATTGTTTTTTTAAGGTGTCACAGATATCCTAGAGGTAATACACTAATTTCCATTTTCCATAACACTTCTAGATATTGGGGAGTGGCGCAATTCAACGCCACCAAAAAATCATTATACCGACTGGGAATCAAACCAACAAATACTAAAATTTACTTTTGCGTAATTTAAATCCAAACTTCATTATTTCATTTATATTTACGATCATAGAAGCTTTGATTGATATATTGCAAAATACGAGAGTAAATTTAATATTTAGCTTTCAATTCGCTTATACTGAACAGAAGTAATTAATTTGTAATTAAAATTGGCGTCGCACAGCGGGGGTTAAGTTACGTAATTTTATATATAGATGATTCTTGGTTTATAATGTAATAGATATAAATAAATATATTGAATTTAAATCAAGTAAATCAGCTTCACGCTGTATCCCGCACACAGCAGGGTAAGTTAAGGGAACTTAGTGTTAATAAACTCCGTCCGCAACTTTTCGCCGAATTCTGGAGTCATTGCGTGTTGAGTGGTGGAATTCAACACCGCAAGTGTTATAACACTAAATATAAGTATGTAAAATTGTGATTAAGTGGTACTATAAAGAGTGAGTGAGTTTGATTTCTTATAGGGGAAAAGAGTTCATTTACTTTCAGCAATACAAAACGCGGCGTTAAGTTCCGCCACTTAAGACGCAATGTCTCGGATTTCGGCGGTACTTATTATAAAAGAATCCGATATCAAAGTAACAATTTCCTTCGATTAACCACGAAACTAATTAAGGTAGCTTTGAGAGAGTGCAGAACAGCTGATTTTATATATATTATCTAATTTTTAACCTTATTGCGTTCAAATAAAGTTTAAATTTACTTAATCTACCAGTCTTTATGAATGAATCTTAAATATTTCAGCTAGTCCCTATTACAAACGACTAAGGTTCAAAATAGGTTTGCTAAAAAATTACTTTCACCAAATTTCATTCAAGGAATTCTGAATGTCTCGTAAATGTATTTTATAGTGTTTTTTTTGAAGTCACCGACGCTCTGTGGAATTTTTTAATGTTTTTAATAAGGTATGCTATTCGATAACGGTGTAGGTTTTTCGGGTACATTACAAAGGAATTAGTATGTTAATTCGACGTTTTTGATCTCAGCGGGGTCTATAGGGCCCTAATAAATAATTTTTTGGGTAGTTTGGACGTTTGCACCGTAATTTAACACCGTATGTATAGTTGCTGTATCCTGCACACAGCAGGGTAGGAAGACAGAACCTAGTGTTAAGAACGGAACGGAGTCGTTCCCTACTTTAAGCTGAAATTTTCGAGGCATGTTTCGAGGCATGCGTGTTGAGTGGCAGAACTAAGATTCTAATTCAACTTTTCACTCAACTCATGTTTTTACTCAACATGCAATGCCTCAAGAATTTGACGGAGGTGGGGAATGGATGTGTGTTTATGGAGAACGAAGAGTTTTAACACTAGGTTTCCAAGTTACCAAATGTTAAGCTAAAAAAATTAATATTTTCTACACAACATAGGTTTTTAATAATTATATTATTGCCTACATGAAATATCGATTGCCTTTCTTTTATAGACTTCTTTTTATAGACTTCTTATTAATAAAAAAATTAAAGAAATATTTTATTTCTTTTTACTTCATTTGATTGTCATTTATATTAACAATAAGCGAATGTTAGATAATCATTATTACTATTTTTTTTATTCTCATTATTAGCATTACACAACAAAAATATTAATTAAATATTTAAGAAAAAAATCTGTAAAAACGCCGACCACGAAAAGAAAATAAAAGCAATTTCAAAAGTACTTAACAAACACATAAAAATTAACACAATTCTTGAATAAAAAAACCCGAAAAGTCCATATGAAACATTAATATGACCGCTACCAAAAATCTCTAAATACAGTACGACCAGCGAGTTGTGGCCGTTAAAGTTAGATTTTTTATTGTTTTACACGGAAAATGCTATAAAAGGTAGGAAAAAATCTGAAAGCCAAATCTGCAGACGTCTACAGCTTAAATTATAAGCGGCCACAATTCTACGAGCGTACTATAATTTTGTTTTTGATAAGGCACCACCTACCGGCAAATGATAGCCTATACGATGATAAATCCTTCATACGACTTTCTCTTTTAAATAATTGTACACGCGCATCCGTGTCCATAAAATTGAAAACAAAAGGAAGGCGATATTTAAATATGTATTGTATAAAAAATAATGAAATAAGATTTTTTTTTATGGCTTTCATTTTTTTTTAGATAACCTGTAGATAACCTGGTGACGGCGTTACGGCCTAGTGACACTTTTCGCTGAATTCTTTAGGTATTGAATGTTGAGTTTCGGTACTCAACGCCGCGTTTTCCCTGGTTACTAGAGTGAGAAAACTTAAGTATTAATTATGGCTTTCAATCCTCAGAGTGAGAATCGACTCTATAGCCGTCACGCTTACAGTCGCAATCTTGTATTGCTGAGCTACGATGGCCTAAATATATTTATTAAATGCTTAATAATGTTCAATTTTACTCAAGAAAATAAAATATTTTACATCTTCGCTCTAGTATCGAGGCAAAGCGCGGCGTTAAGTTCCACTCAATACACGATACCTCCAGAATCAGTAGAAAGTGGGCAGCAGAGTTTCTTATTGTGAATGTAGAAAAAAATACTTGAATATTTCTATACTTAAAAAATAGTATTAAAACACCGTTCGTCCGTTCCCCACTTTTTCCAATTTTCCCTATTTTTTTTTCTTATATTATTTTAAAGACATTCTTTAAAGATTAACTCTTAGCTCCTTAACTCCCGTCGTCGATACACATAAACTGGACGCTATCAGAACAACTGATATAATCAGTATTCATTTGCAAAACAACCAATTAGTTCACTATCTCCATTTTATGTGAGGAGACCGTATCTTACGTCGTGTGGGGGCTTTTTGAATGTAAAAATGCAAAATTAAGTTATTAACCAATGCAAATGAAGGTGATATGGTAACTTAAGTACTATTAGGGTTGTCAACTCGTAAAATATTTTTTGTAATTATATTTTCTAGATTTTTATTACGTTATCAGTTTCTATAAATATAGATCAAGAAACAAGAATCTTTTAAATGGTTATTTTGCATAAGACAAGATAGAAGTGAATATAAATAAAAATTATACCAATAAATTAATTTCTTTACACTGTATCCCTCATATAGGCAGGCAGAGGGAAACGAGGGTTCAAAAAATACTCCGTATTCCACACAGTGAGCAACTTTCGAGACATTTCGTATTTAATGGCGAAACTAAACGCCGCTTTTTGTCTTGTTACCAGAGACAGTTTGTTATTAATATTATTGAGGTTCGCTTAATCCAGATGCCTGACAATCCTTACTACATACATTTCGACAATTAAATCAAGCTTTCATAGTAATATAACGTATTTGAACTCTATGCTTCTCAAAATAAAGGTTAAATTGCCAAAACAATATCCCATACTGGTTACTGTTGTTATAAATTATTATTGAAGAAATATATTGCGTTTGTAATTTGTATGATATTTCACAATCCATCAATATCGGACTTCAATTTTTATATTCGATTTGCATTTATTTCATATGTTTTATTTATGTTATGTATTTTGTATGGACGTTATTTTTTGTATGGATGAGTTATTTTTGCGAGTGGAATAAAATTTTAGTGTTATAACATAGTGTTATTTATCCATACCTATATTATAAATTCGTAAGTAACTCTGTCTGTCTGTCTGTCTGTCTTTTACGCAATCAGGGCAAACCGCTGATTTAATTGTGATAAAATACTCATATACTCACTTGAGGGTCTCGGGATGAACATAGGATACTTTTTTTTCTCATACTTGTAATATTATCGATATATACCAATATATTAAAATACTTATTAATTTGATATGCAATTTATTCCGCCATGTTAATAACAACCGTCGCTATGCGACCGTTGCTAAGCAACGATTTGCAAAGTTTGTTGTTAGAAAACATCACCCAAAATGAGCTTGCTTAACGCAACTCTCTATTGAAAACTGAAAATAATTTCATAAATATATTTAATAAATATTCGTATAGTTCAAGCGGGCGTAACCGCGTTCGGGTCCACTAGTTATTATATAAATTTGGTATTTTTGTGATTAAACAAATATTCGCTTTGAATTTTTACTTAAAATATTTAAGAAAACATTTTAAAATATAATATCTTGTATATTAATAAGTCCAGTGATTATTTACAGGTTTAGTACAAAAATATGTTCTTATATACTTATAGATAAATAGTTTTTTTCATACGTAAGCTTAGTCAGTCCTAGTCTCATCTACTTTTCCAATCTATTTTAAAGTACTCCTAGATATACAAATCCTCCCAAAGGGAAGACAACCTCGGTTGACACAACAATACTGAGACCCACCTATCTCTCTGTCTATCAATGAATATAAAGAAGCAACAGTCAAGAAATAACAAATTGTATGAAATTGCATTGAATTTAAAATATTTCAAAGGACAAATATATAAGTTTCCACAATGGTTTTAAATGACAGATGTGGCCGTTGCGGTGCAGTGGTACGGCATCTGGCTGTATGCGTGACGGTTGTGGATTCGATTTTCGGGAAAAAATATTTTCATTTCGTGCTTTATGCCGAATAGGATGTGAAACTAAAATAAACAAAAAAGTCTTATAAGAACAAAACTGTTTAAATGTTAGATTTTGCGAATTGTATTGTTATGATGACAATAAAAAACCTTTTACCTTAGCAGAGCGGGGAAAATATTATATATTTCATACTCTCGAGTGGGAGTCGAACCTACGACCTGCGCCACGATTGGCCTCAACAAAAGGATGTCCTGTTGCTGGAGAATAAATGCTAAGAAAGTAAATTTTATATGTATCTTAAAAAAAAAATCATCAGCTTCACGCTGTATCCCGCACACAGCAGGGTAGGTAGAGGGAATCTAGTGTTAAGACACTCCATTCCCCACTTTCTGCCGAATTCTGGAGGCATTGCGTGTTGAGTGGCAGAACTCAACACCGCGCTTTGCCTCGACTCGAGACACAGAGCGAAGAAATTGAAATATAAACGTAAATAAATATTTCACTTCCTCGAGTGGGGATCGAACTCACAACCCTCGCGTTACAGTCACACCCTTGTGCCGCTGCGCCATAACGGCCTCCAACGTAACTAAAAATACATAGTTTATATTTATAATGAAATACTAATTCTATCCTATAAAACCAATACTACTAGAGAACTCTAAGCCAAAACAAAAGTCATATTATTACCTTATAATAAAAATAAACGACTGGAAATTTGCATATCAGAACAGATAATCGATTATAACGTCTAATTTATGCCAAACATGATTTCGATTATTAATAATCGATTTTTTTTACCATTTATTCAAATTTTATTACCGTTCGATTTTATTTCGAATGATTTTATTGTGTTGTATAGTTTAGTATAGATATATATGTGTGTATATGTTTTTAAATAATATGAGATTTAAATTCAAATTATAAATAGCGTCGATATAATTTGTGGGTGTGATATTTGTTTTTATTTATATAAAATGTTATTTTTAGATGTTTTTACATATATTATGTGGAAAGATGGAAAATTAAGTGTTGCATCACTAGCTTCTTCTCACACTACAAAATTCTATCGTTCGTACCGATAGTGAAAGATATAATAAATTCTTCTATTATTTTGATTTAGATAAGCATTTTTTTTAATAGCACGCACATAACAGTTTAAGTAGAGGGAACTCGGGAACCTAATTTCTAGACATTTCCATTAAGATACTTCCTATCCCCACTTTCCTAAGCTTGCTAAGCTTTTATATTAACTTCAACTAGAATATCTCCTCTTATAAACAAACAAATACATAGTAAAATAACTTTAAAACCCTGACACAATACCCTTGAACTTACAAACAAAAACAACAATATATAACAACAATTCGTATTACAAAATCATTTTCACGTCAAAACCGATCGACGATAAACGGACAATGACAGTCGGTATTACGATATCGATTAAAGATATTTTTTTTTTATTGCTTTCGTTTAGTTTGTTTTTATGTAAACACGACAGGTTGTAGATTCCATTCCCATTCGAGGATATAAAATATTATTTAAATAATCATTTCCTTGCTGTGGTAACAACTGGGGAAATGAAAATATTTAATGCGCTCTACTCAACAAGTAATGTTTTGAGAATTTTTCAGATTATGAGTAACGAAGTGTCGTAACACTAAAATCTCTTTGCCTACCCATATGCGAGATACAGCGTGAAGCTAAACAAACTAGAAATATTTTCAAATTAATTAAATAATAATTCGATTGGGAATCGAACTCGCAACCGTCGACGAATGCCTCATCTAAATAAGACGTAAAACTGTAAAGTCTTATCTATATATATATAAAATCGAAAGGTCACTCACTCATCACGAAATCTCAGAAACTACATGTGCTAGAAATCTCAAATTTTGCATAGGAGTTATTTATAGGACGTAGGTGCTCGCTAAGACGGGAATTTGCAAATATTCGACTCCTTAGGGGATGAAATAGGGGTTGAAAGTTTGTATGGAAAAAAAATTAAATCGCCACCGATTTTTATAAGATTTGAAATTTAGACTCTTAAAAATATTTCATTGAACACGTGTTTCATGGTTTATTAGGATTCACCCCTTAGGATGGAAATAAGCGGGCGAAGCTGCGCGCGTCCGCTAGTAACTAATATAACGTTTATACCCACTATCTGTTAATTCTACAACGCTATCTGAATCTCGTAATATTTTTCATAAAAGATAACCATTTTGAAATTTATAGAATTGCATAACTTTAAAAGCTATCATCTAACAAACAAAGCTAGTTGTGACATTGAAAAATATATCGAATTATAGAATAGATAGAATTTCTATTGTGAATCGCCATTGTGCGGGCAAGCGTATAAATGGGGCTGTGATAGTGTGTTTGGTGTTATGGCTTTTTCACTGACATCTTGATACATTGAAATAAGTTTTTTTTTTATCAGCTTCACGCTGTATCCCGCATGTAGTAGGGTAGATAGAGGGAGGAAAAAGGAAGTTATTTCGACACCAGAGCGAGAAAATATTTCTATAAATATTTTATTTTCTCGACTGGGAATCGAATCCACAACCTCTAGCGATCACAGTCACACGCTTGTACCCCTATGTCACGACCGGCCTTAAAGTTTATATGTCGATAAGCATCGTAGGTATATAGAAATTAAATTTATCCATCTAAGTTTAATAGTTTAATTGTGAAAATTAATATAATTTAACACATATTATTAAAAGTTTCATTTTTACTATAATTTTATAAAAAAAAAATAATTACAGTTATTCAATATCAATAACCTTTTAGTTAACCAGTTAGTTATTATAATATCAATAACCTTTTTCCAATCTTTATTATAATAATAATATCCAAAGCTAATTACCATCGAGTCACTAACAGTGACTCACGGGTATCGGTGTCACTAGCACTGCTAGTGTTACCACCTAACGTCATATCTTCCTATTTCACAAGATTCTACTATATTATTAAACTGAGAAATGTATCCAGAACTTCCGTACAGCGTATCTCGTTCGTATTTTATGTGTTTTCGATAAACTTTTGTCTCTACATGAGCTTTGGTCTTCGAAGGAGTTCATGTCAAAGCTTTCTTGTGCTTTTGATATTTGTATTTGAAATATTTGCGGATATTTCTAGTATTAATATTATGACGAGGCCAGTCGCGGTGCAAGTGCACAAAGTGTGACTGTTAACGCGAGTGGTTGTAGGTTCGATCCCCACTCGTAGAAATGTAATATTTACTTAAATTATTTAATTTTCTTCGCTCTGGTGTCCAGGCAAAGAAAAATATTAATGATTTTGCCAAAATTGGAGATAAAATAATAAAATAAATCAGCTTCACGCTTTATCCCGCACACAGTTGGGTGGGCAGAGGGAACATAGTGTTAAGACATTCCGTTGCCCACTTTCCGCCAAATTCTGGAGGCATTGAGAACTCGCTTTGCCTCCATCAAAGAGAAGAGAATAAAAATACAAAAAAAATCCTCTAGTGGAAATCAAACTCACAACATATGAAACTTACAGACTGGTTCAAAATATATCATCATCATCATCATTATCATCAGCCTGTCCTCGTCCACTGCTGGACATAGGCCTCTCCAATGGCACGCCACTGAGCTCGATCTTCAGCTCTTCGCATCCAGCCGCTGCCCGCCACTTTGCGAATATCGTCACCCCATCTTGCTGGAGGACGTCCTACATTACGCTTGCCGAGGCGTGGTCTCCACTGTAGAACGCGCAAAAATATATATAATAATACTTATTTTCCTATAATATTCTTTTCAGATTATAGCAAATAATCATGATTCAGCATTAACTTTTATATGCCTAAAAGCAATTTGCATATAGAAGTTTAGAAAGGTGCTATTTAAACAAAAATTACGTGGCCAGTAATTTATTTACTAATAACTAATAATATATGTTTACGAGAAATTTAGATTTCTTGTTAAATCGAAAGTCTTCTACTATGATTCACAATAGGATGTAAAATGGTTGTAGAACTATAAACGGTTAACATGACCGTAGTGTTTTTGGATTTAGTGATATGTCACTTTCTTTCTGCTTATTTAGTGAATGAAAGTGGTTATTAGGGATACGTATTAAATTTTATAAAGGTTTTTATTGTGGAGAAATATTTAATTAGTTGTACAGTTGGCTTAAGAATTATTAATTTCCCCCAATTGATAGTTTTATTTAGAATCTTTTTTTTCGCAGTGATTCTTAAAATAGATTACAATTTTTTTTATAATAATTTTATTCTAATACTAATTAAGCAAATAAACTACTAAAACTTTAATGAACACTCCTAAAGCTTAAGATAAAAAATACAATTGGATTTCTTTCATTCTGTATTCTACACATAGCAGAATAGGCAAAGAGGCCCTGGAAACCTGGTATAAAACAACTCCGTTCCCCTTAAAATACCTCAGTTCCCCATTTCCTGCCATTTGCCCATTTCTTGTCATATGATCGAGCGGGAATCGAACTCCCACGCAGTCGCGTCTTTTGCGCCACCACTGACCTCATATAGATTTAATACATATAAGCAAAAACACTAAATTTCTTTAAAATATACAATTTTAAATTAAAAATACCAGAAAAAAAATAAATGATTCATACAACGTTATAAAAGCGAAACCTGTTTTATTCGCTTGTCCCATAAACACCGAGATTACTTTACGATCGTTCGCTTCGCACTGACATTGAAAAATTTTAATATGAAAAAAAAATATATATAATTAAGTTTACACTCTAAGTAATAAAGTTTTAGTGGCTAGAATTAGTTTAGTAATTAATTCTTGCGGCTACTAAGCTACTGAGGTAGTCGCGCGTTCAATTCTGGATGGAGTTGTTTGTAGAAGTCATTCTTTTATGCATGTATGTATGTATAAGAAAGGAAAACGTATTTTTTTTGTTTTATTTATGTCTTCTTCAGCTTTACGTTGTATCCCACATATTGCAAGG
>JAKRZM010000595.1:58049-83525 GCA_036379175.1 Heliconius cydno galanthus
ATACACATTTATCGTATTTATGTTAATTTACATAAGAATGTACAAATAATAAACTATATATAAACCTTCTACGAAAAACACTCGACCTAATGGTGAAGACCGCATCATAATCCGTTGGGTGGTTTAGAAGAAGAAGAGTTAGAAACAACAGACAGACACGAAAAGCGACTTTGTTTTATAAGATATATAGGATGTAATTTGATCGAGCTGGAATCGAACTCCCACGCAGTCGCGTCTTTTGCGCCACCACTGACCTCATATAGATTTAATACATATAAGCAAAAACACTAAATTTCTTTAAAATATACAATTTTAAAGTAAAAATACCAGAAAAAAGTAAAATGATTCATTCAACTTTATAAAAGCGAAACCTGTTTTATTCGCTTGTCCCATAAACACCGAGATTACTTTACGATCGTCTGCGTCATACTGACATTGAAAAATTTTTATATGAAAAAATATATAATTGAGTTTACACTCTAAGTAATAAAGTTTTAGTGGTTACAATTAGTTTAGTAATTAATTCTTGCTGCTACTAAGCTACTAGGTAGTCGTGCGTTCGATTCTGGGTGGAGTTATTTGTGGAAGTAATTCTTTTATGCATGTTTGTGTGAGAATGTATGAGAAAGGAAAAAGTAATTAGTAAAGTAAGTAGAGTAGAGTGAGGAATGTAGTGTATTTTTCTTAAGCTTTACGCTGTATCCCACATATTGCAGGGTAGGCAGAGGGAACCTAGTGTTAAGACATTCCGTTCCCCACTTTCCACCGAATTTTTGAAGCATTGCGGATTGAATGGTGGTTTTCAACGACCCGTTTTTCCTTGGTACCAGAATGAAGAAATGAAAAAATCAATAAATAATATTTATGTTATTCACCGAGTAGGAATCGAACTACAAAACGCTCGTTGCCGTGCGCTACGACGGCCTCGTATGTAATGTGTTTAAGTTTTTGGTTTTCTCTGCCTATAAGGGACATAATAACTGTACAAGACCAAAAGGTATAGAAGAAAAAAATCTATATAAATATTAGCTTCAACTAAAGTTAAAAGATAATTCTGTATATAAAAAATAAATATGTAGAGATAATGGTGAATGAAAGTTAATTCACTGGAAATATCAACATACACGAGCAAGTAATAACTAAGTCATTTATAATTTGTTTATTTTTTTGTTAAATTAAATGTGAAATGTTCCATATTTGTTATGAAAGTTAATTTATACAATTACTTGACAATGCAGTGTCTCAAATAAGGACAAAAAGATTGGAGTGACTTAACACTGGGTTCTCTCTGCTTACTCTGCGATATTCAGAATAAAGCGCGAATCGAAAAGAAAAAAATGAAGGATGCTCGAACCTTGTGAATGTGGACTTCAAGACGTAAAATGGGAAATTCCGTTGTGTTCCGTTGCCGTAAAAATTTTGAGATATACTCTCTTGGGTTACCTAACATGTCAAACCTATCTCTATGCTAGATTTCAACTTTCTAATTTAAATTTTGTCTGGTATTGAGGCAAAAGCGCAGCGTTAAGTTCCGCCACTGTCTCCCAATGCCTCCCAAATTTGCTAGAAAGTAGGGAGCAGAGTGTCTTAACAATAGGTTCCCTCAACGTACCATGCTATTTGAAAGATAGAACGTAAACCTAAAAAAAAGCATTTTTATTGAATAAATTGAATTGAATTGAATAAATTCCACAGCTAAAAAACTTTTAAATAATAATAAAAAAAAAAAGTGCGATTTGTCTAACAAAGTTACTTAGATCTTGATTGAAACGTTCCGTGACGGATGTTTATAAATAAATGGCTGCCATCAAAATTTATTTTATTTCTGTCTGTCTGTGCATTCGGAATTATTGTTTAAGCTGATTCCTTTAATAAAAGTTCATTAGCTTCTCGTTATATATATATTGGTTCCAATTAAAAATCAGCTTATTGCTAACTGATGTGGCGTTTTAAGATCGATAGGGAGATGCTGCAGTTTTTTTTTGTTTTTACATATATTTAATAGCAAAAGTTTAATCTTTTTTTGTGATATTTTTATTTTATGTATGACTTAAGAGGCCCAGTCGTGGGGCAAGGGCAGTAGCGTGAACCACTCAAAGATGGATTGGAAGAGGATTATTTTCATTTAAAAGCGTGAAGTGGAAGTGAATGTGTCTTAATGGAATGGAAGTGTGTTAACATTAGGTTCCTAGATCCCCTCCGCCTACCAAAGTGTAAAGCTTAAAATAATTTAATTTAATGGAAAAAAAATCTAAAATTTGTTACCATTATAATATGTTTAGGGGGAGATAGAGATTTATTGAGTAATACATCTTATTTAGAAGCGGCGTTGAAATCTGCCATTTACCTATAATGTCTCGAAAATTAGATGGTGCTTAGGGACCGGAGTATCTTAACACTGAGTGCTCTCTGCCTACAATGCGGGATATTTTTAGGATATAGCATCAAGCAAAAATAAAACGATATAATTAAAAAAGTTCTTTAACATTATTAAATAAATATTTTACATTTTGCATTACATCGTCTTAACACCCATTTGTTTGCGTTTTTTTTGTGAAACTTGATGCACGAGCTATAAAAGTATCGTATTTAATTAAATAAGTCAGTGGACATTTATGATCGATCTAGGTGTTTATATGAGATACGATATGTGCTGAGGTCCTCGTGGCGTAGGAGTACAGGCGTGTGTGAGTTAGAATCACACTCGGGGGAATGAATTAATATTTATTAGTATCAAGGTAAAGCGCGGGGTTGAGTTGCGCCTCTCAACATGCAATAAAATGGAGTGACTCTCTTAACAACAGATTCCCTCTGCCTTGCTATAAGTGATGGAACCTGAAAACTCCCCATTTTTCTCCGAATTCGGGAGGCATTGCTTGCTGAGTGGTGGAACTAAACGCCGCGTGTTGCTTCGACACCAGAGCTAACAATTTGAAAATATTATATATAAATATTAATATATACTTCATTTATATTAGAATTTATACGCTTAGTTAATTTTGTGTCTACTATTATTATATATTTTTTAAAAGAACAAGAGTAAAATTTAGCATTTTTCCTCTTGTTCTGTTGTCTTTATTCTTAGTTTCTTTATAATTTTATATGTTATAGTAATTACAGATTTAAAGTATATTTTTGGGTAATAGTGCTATCTAAAATTTGAAATATACCGTTTTATATTCTCAATTTTGAAACTTGTCGATAAAAATTTACATGTTTAGTTAGTTTTTTGCGTAACTTTTTTTATCAAAAATATAACATTTTGACTGCGGATGTTGTACAGTTTTTATACGTAACATCCTGTTATATTCTAGATTAATGGGCTAAACGCCGTGACCTGGCCATCATTTCTGTGAGAATAACAATTTTGGTACTGAAGTCTAGAAGTTAATTGTGATTGTGGTGCTTTTAGGAAATCTCCTTAGGAGTTCTTATTAGGAAATATATATTCCATTATTAAATAAGTATGATTCCAGTGACGCGTGTAGGTTGTGAGTTCTATTCCCACTCGATAAAATGAAATATTTCGAATTAAAATATAGGGGTGTCGCTAAAACCATTACCTCTTTTAGCTAAACACAAACAGTAATATTTATTAAAATATACTTAGTTTAATGTTCAAAAACATTAAAGCAGCCCAAAAAAAAGTCTAATAGCTTATGTAAGTAAGAAAATTTCAAAGGAAATTTGTAATTCTAATTTACGTTTATGTTATTAAAGCGACATTTTCCAAGCTTATCCGTATTCTATGTAATACCTTCCTTTGATCCCATCACTTCGACAAAGTAGTCGATCATAAATATATTTATTTTGCAATCAGATATTTCTACCCTAATTCATCTGTACTGTGTAAATCAAATGGAATCAGTTTCACGCTTTATCCCGCTTATAACAGAGCAGATAAAGAAAACCTAGAGTTAAGTCTCTCCGTTCTACATTTTTCGCTATATTCTGGAAACAGCGTATTCAGTGGTAGAGCGAAATATGAAAATAAAAATTTAAGTAAATACTTCATCTACTCAAGTGGGAATCGAATCTACAACCAGTCGCGCTTAAAATAATATGCTAGTGCCTCTGATCCGAACTGGTCTCATTTGGTCTGAACTGTATAAGATTATATTAATAAAAGATCTTGTATCTTTAACTTATTCGATACTAAGGAAATATCACAAATAATTCAATGAAATCCTGTTATTTTTAGTAGAATTCAAACCATATTCTACTTAGAAAGTATAAATTTGGTATGTTGGTAGGTTAAAAAGGTATGGTGTGTAGAGGAATAAAGAAGCTATGAAAGAATTTCTCTAAATTACTAAGGGAACGTGGTAAGCAAAGATTTTTTATTTCATAATAATAATATTATTTTAA
The DNA here is from genome assembly GCA_036379175.1 of Heliconius cydno galanthus. NCBI lineage: Eukaryota > Metazoa > Arthropoda > Insecta > Lepidoptera > Nymphalidae > Heliconius > Heliconius cydno. The sequence goes on from JAKRZM010000595.1 coordinate 62,418, forward strand.
ATTTCATGCAAATTTGGCATTCTATAGTATAAGCAAAACCTAGTGACACAAATTAAATTATAGCTTACTTTGAAATTTATGATTGTTTGACACAGCTAAATTTTATTTAATTCAGTAATATTAAATTATTCATTTCTCCAATCTTGCCAGAAAGCGATATTCATCTATTAATATACAATACTGTGGTTTTCTATATATTTCTACTTATACTTAACAAAAAAAAAACGACTTCTAACAGTATGCGTTTTCGAATATAATTTATTTCATGAAAGACAGATAAAATTGGAAGTACACAATAAGCACCAGCTTTCAAATAAATAAATAATCATAAGAATGGACCTATTCTTGCCCAGTTAAAAATTCTGAGTTAAAAAAACGAAACAAAATACAGTCGAATTGAGAATTTCCTCCTTTGACATAGTTAAAAAAAATAATAAAATCAACGATTAAAATGACTAAAATACCTTTTAAAAAATCTATTCAGTCTTAATTAATATCCTGAGGCAGGCACATGAGTGTGACTGTACCGCGACGGTTGTGAGTTCGATTCCCTCTCGAGGAAGTGAAATATTTATTTACGTTTATATTTCCATTTCTTCGCTCTGGTGTCGAGGCAAAGCGCGGCGTTGATTTCTGGCATTCAACACGCAATGCCTCCAGAATTCGGCAGGAAGTGAGGAACGGAGTGTCTTACCACTAGTCTTATAATATCCTTTTGAATACAGTACTGAGATGTATTGGTGTATAATTAAAATATATATATATTTCTTATTCATTAAGTATTTCAATTGACAAGGTCGAAAAGCGAAACTTAACGAAAATTACTTGTGACATATTATTGGCATTCGCAAAAGGTAAATTTTGTTTTTTTTTAAAAAACAATTAATAAATTAATACAAATATAGTGGTCTTATCTCAACATGTTATCTTTATCCTCGTAAAAAATATTTTAAGTATTCATTTCATTTACATTTTTTGTTTTGTGCGTGTGTTCATAATATAATTATGTATGTATCGACGTTGGTAATGTATTGTGTAAGAGCGTATCAAATGCGGCTTCGCCCGCTTAAAATTATTATTTTATTATAGTCAAATTATAATTCTTTATTATTTTCTATGTTATTCTGATATATAAGATATAACATCATTGTAGAGATGCCAAGTGTACGCGTCTGTAAACTGCGACTGGTAGTGGGTTCGATCTTCACTCGGGGGAATGAATTATTATTTATTAATATTTTCATTTCATAACATGCAATGCCTCCAGAATTCCGCAGAAAAAGGGAACGGAGTGTATTAACACTATAGATTCCCTCTGCCTACCCTGATGTAATGCAGGATACAGCGACCACATCCGGTCAACAAGGATATATATAAAAAAACAGTACTAAAAAACAATAGACCCGTCCAACATGAAAATTGTATAGAAACAATTCGCGACCGTTTAAACAAGTACGCTATGGCGTAGATTGCTATCAGTCTGTCTGTACTATTGATTTTCGATTGGTTTTTAATAAGAAATTAAATTAAATTTAATCTTATCTATATTATAAAGTAGATAATGAAATTTAATTTAATTAATTGTAATTAATTATTAATTTGTTTTTCTTTTATATTATTTTTGTAGAGCTTTAATAATTATTATTATTTGTTTTTAAAATCTTGTAGTTATGTTAGGTTTAAATATTTGCTTTTTAAATTTAATAATAGAAATTTGATTAGCAATATTTTAATTTATTGTAGAAGTATTTTTAATATTTTAGCATTATAGAGACATTCAATAACTTAGATTCGATTACGACTAGGAAGTGTAAATAACTCATTCCCGCGAACGGGAATCGAATCTACAGCCTAATATAAGGAAATATTTTACAGACGTACCTCTAGTAGCGGTAATTAATACAAAAGTGGTAACCTCTATTTAGATAAATGATTAAGATTAGATAATTGCAATTGGGCAACACAATGCCATATTGAAAGTGAAAGGTGAAGCGTGAGAGCCGGTGTCCGTAAGCGTGCGAGTGTGTGGATGTCGAGCCGAGCGAGTGAGTAAACGAACTTTTATGGAACTGCTAATTTGTTTTTGATGGTGGTGTGAATGTGTGCTTTTTATGGGTTTTTTTTAATGTGCTTGAGAGTTTAGGTGAAGGTTTAGTGATAAATTTCTCCGGCTTTTTTCAGTAAAATATCTGAAAAGTGAAAATTTTTAGGTTATATTAGAATGATTTTTATATCCAGTAAAAATCATTACAAACTTATATTTGTAGTTCATTTTATACAAAATAAGTATATTGATCCGCAAACTTAAGTTTGTTTGTTTAAAATTGATATCCTTGGTAGACCAGTACGACTCGCACTTGACCGGTGTTTTCTATTTATATGTATGAAAGTGAAGGACGAGAGAATTACAATTGCTTCTAAGGAACAGCTCAGTTAGTTCCCACATACAAATATTTATCAATGTAAATACATTTGTTTGATTAATTCAAGATTCTTTATCTGATTTATTAATTAAATAGCTTCATGATGTATCCTGTAAGTAGCAGAGTAGGCAGAGAGAGCCCAGTGTTAGGACACTCCACACCCCACTTTTCGCCAAATTGTGATGGTTGCCTCGATGCTAAAACGACACACAACGAACATCGTCCAAGTTCGTTGACTTCGTCATCTTTGGGTGGTGATATTTTTTTAAATTAGAGATGGTAACAATTTCAATAAGTTTTGAAAACCGCATGAAACATGAAGCAGTCTTGGCACAGTGGCATAAGCGTGTTCGTGAAAATGAAATATTATTTATAAATATTTTTATTTCTTCGTCCGGTAACAAGGCAAATCATGGCGTTAAGTTACGCCACTCTACACACAATGCCTTGAAAATTCAGTAGACCGTAAAAACGGAGTGTCCCAACACAAGGGTCTACTGCAGGACAAATATTAAAAAAGAAACAAAATTCCTATTAAGCAAAATAAGTCAGATAAGAGTTCATCCTCCTATACTTGACTTGACAAGTTATATAGGATGATACCCAGGTCATCGTTTCACATTGAAAGCTTATCAGAGCTTACGAGTGACCGGGTAAAATTGAGGGTAGGTGTTCAAAATAGTTTTACTTGCTGTGGAAGTGGGAAATGAAAATTGAGGGTATTCAGAAACCTCATACAAAATCTGTAAAAGCTTAAATTAATTTAGTTAATAGATAGCACATGTTTAGGTCTTTGACTCTACAACTTCGAAGTAATAACTATTGTGCTTAATATTTTTCTTTATTTTTTCACGCTGTATCCCGCATTTATCAGGATCACCAGAGGGAATTTAGTATGTCCTTGAGTTACACTTCGTGCCCATGCACCACAACTGGCCTCTGGCAGGTTTTTTATTTTCTGTAGTTAACCTACAGACAGAAAATCTGTTACCTCCGCAACAATGTTACTTTAAACTAAAATGTAAAATTAATTATTTATAATTTATTATAGAAACTAAATCACTATTGTTCAATATACTTTTAGTTTTAATGTTGCTAAGAAACCGTTGCGGACTGTCAAATAGGATCAAAAGCGCACGAGACGCCGGCGGCGGTCGAAAATAATTATTCATTTGTTTTATACTATTTATATAATATATAATATAAAGAGGCTGTCTGTATGTAAACGCGATGGTTGTAGGTTCGGTTTCCATTTGGGGGAATTAATTATTTTCACTTCTCAGCCCTGGTAACTGGCTGGCTTGAAAATAAAGCACTAGGTTCCTTTTGACTACCCTACGGTACTTGAGATCTATACAAAAATCTAATTAAAAATCTCGAAAAATAGAGAAATAAAGACATGCAAGTAAAAAAGTATTAAGCAATTATAATATAACTTAGCAGTTAGCACGGCTGTGAATGAATGATTTCATACTATTAAGATATGAATAAATAATAAATAATTATCGTATACAATGTTATAAATAACTCGATAAGTTCTCACAAACTTACTAACTAACTAACTAAATAAACGCAAGAGATTGCGGGTTCGAATCCCAATCGAAGAAATTAAATATTTAATATTTTCACTTATTCACTCTGGTTTCGAGATAAAGCACTTAAGTTCCATCGTTTAACAAACAAAACCTCTAGAATTTGGCAGAAAGTGGAGAGCGGAGGGTTACCACTAAACTCTCTTTATCTATCCTGCTGTGTGCGGGATACAGCGTGAAGCTGAAAAATAAAATGTATTTATGAATGACTTCATACTATTGAGATAAGAATAAATACTAAGTTAATTACTTACAATATTATAAACAACACGATAAGTTCTCGATTAAAAGCTAATAATAAAATGGCGATATGTATTCGTCAATGTATGTATGTCGTTAAATGTATTTTTTTATGAGATTCTGTTGTTATCACTGTGAAAAGGGCAGCGGGTTCAAATTGAATGACTAAAACTAAAACTAAATTTATTTATTTTTATTTTATCGCTTTTATAAAAAAACCGCGGCGTTAAGTTACACAATTGGGCAAAAAGTGGGGAATGAAATGTTTGAACATTAGGTTTCCTCTTCTCTGCCTATTCTGTAATACGGAAGAAAGTGAGAAGCTGTTAAAAAAGTATTTACAGCCAATAGGACTTTTAGTATCCTGTTTCGGATTTTTAGTTTCACACTATATGACACACATGATAGGGTAGGCAGAGGGAACATAGGAACCTAGTGAAATATTTTCAAAAATCGAAAAATTTTAGATATTTTCATTTCCCACTTTCCGCCGATGTCTTAAGGCATTGCGTGTTGAGTTGTTACCAAAGCGGGGAAACGAAAATAAAAAGTATTTCATTCCCACGAGTGGGCATCGAACCCACAATATTCGCATATACGCCACACCGCCATGACTGCCTGCATCTTTCTTTTTCTCTAGAAATCTTATGAAATTAATACTTTTTTTTCCATTTCAGGTAAGAACTCACATCAATATTAATATTATACAAAACTTACGCAATCCACAAACAAAATGACTAAGTTATAAAATGTAAGTAAGTTTTTTATTATATACGCTAATTTTCAATGCCAATATTTGTTCAATGGATGACCCTGACTTGTTTTTTTTTACTGTTTAACATGTTTGTACTGTCAATAATATATTTTTAATATATATTTTTATTTAAGTGTTTTATGTATTTTTAATGTCACGTCGCTTTTAATATGGCATGTTGGGTGGTATAAGAAAAAGTACGGAAAAAAATTGTGATGTTATTTGTTTTTAACATTTCTGAAGTGTTATTCTACCACTAAGGTAGTGAAAACATAAAATTAATAATTATTTCAGTGAAATATTTTCATTTCTTTACTCTGGTGTTGAGTTCTGCTACTCAACATCCAGTGCCTCCAGAATTCGACGGAAATTGGGACCGTAGTGTCTTATCACTAGGTTTCCTATGCCTATCCTGTGTGCGGAATATAGCGTGATGCTGATAATATCTATATAAAGAAAACTATAAAAATGATTTATACTTTTGTATGAACTTTGTTATTAAATACGTTATCAGAGTAAAGTGAAATGGGCTTGACAACTTAATTAATTGCAATTTAAACTTAAATGCCAGAAATGTATTAACAACTGCTTTATATAAATAAAGAATTTTCAGTAATAACCCCATCGAAGTGCAGCGAGCAGCGTGTGACTGTAAACACGACAGTTGAGGATTCGATTTCTACGTAGAATTAAATATTTTCTTTTAGTCGCTCTGATAACAAGAGAAACCACGGCGTTAAGTACTGCCACTCGATACGCAATATCTAGAAAAATTGGCGAAAGCTAAATAAGAATATCTTTTTCTTAAACATTCATCTCAATTTCGCTCATAGTCGTTCAAATAACAACTATGTCAGTTTGGTTCACATTTCTCCTAATAGAATAGAAATAGCCTTTATTAACAAACTTCAACGTTTTACAATATATAATAAGGTACTTATATCTAGACATCGGTAAATTGTTTGTTTTGCTTTTCATCACATTTCTCCTAAACATAACATCAAAATCGATAACTTAATTATCGATTTTGATGTTATCACTATACTAACAAGCCATTACTAATTCACCCAAAAGCTTATTTAATAGTAGGCCAGCAATAAACTAGCAAATGTACTATAAACAATAAACAGAATGGATGAATGTGATCTTTTAAGTAAGAAACGAGTATAGAACTTTGATGCGAGGAGACGATAACGTATTTTTATTTACCAAACAACATTCCACGGAGAGCCGTGACAAGTTAGTCACTCACTCCAGTATATGCTTTTTCCTTTTTTACTCAAACACGCCATTTTAACCCTTATTCTAAGGAAATAAGATAGATTTCGTATTTTCCAAACACATGTAATTTTTACTTTTTTTACTTAAACACGCTATTTTAACCTTTAATCTCAAAAACTAAGGCACATTTCATATTTTCTTCATAAATATCCCGTTTACATGCAATTTTATTTAGGTGTTTTCATACAGTTTTAATTTAACGTGGTAAAGTTTAATATTGTTTATGCCGATGTGAACGGGGTTTGGATTTTTTGCTCGTTTCTCCACCAGCCTCTAGACTGCATGACGCGTAGATCTTGTGGTTTTTGCAACTGTGCGATTACTGGTAAGTTTAGTGATGTTTTATATCATAATATCGATAATATTATTTAAGATTTTTCTATTATTTTATTATATTTGTAATGGACATATTTCAATAATAATTTAGTTACGCGGTATCCCGCACACAGCANCTTTTTATGGGTTTTTTTTAATGTGCTTGAGAGTTTAGGTGAAGGTTTAGTGATATATTTCTCCGTTTTTTTTCAGTAAAATAAAGTAAAATATCTGAAAAGTGAAAATTTTTAGGTTATATTAGAATAATTTTTATATCCAGTAAAAATCATTACAAACTTATATTTGTAGTTAATTTTATACAAAATAAGTATATTGATCCGCAAACTTAAGTTTGTTTGTTTAAAATTGATATCCTTGGTAGACCAGTCCGACTCGCGCTTGACCGGTGTTTTCTATTTATATGTATGAAAATGAAGGACGAGAGAATTACAATTGCTTCTAAGGAACAGCTCAGTTAGTTCCCACATACAAATATTTACCAATGTAAATACATTTGTTTGATTAATTCAAGATCCATTATCTAATTTATTAATTAATCAGCTTCATGATGTATCCTGTACTTAGCAGAGTAGGCAGAGAGAGCCCAGTGTTAGGACACTCCGCACCCAAGTTTTCGCGGAATTCTGATGGTTGCCTCGATGCTAAAGCAAAAAATTGAACTTAGCGGGACTCGAACTCGCGTCTGTACATCGTTCAAGTTCGTTGACTCGTGATCTTTGGGTAGCGATTTTCTTTTTAAAGTAGAGATGTTAACAATTTCAATAAGATGTTAAAAACCGCATGAAACATGAAGCAGTCTTGACGCAGTGGCACAAGCGTCTTCGTGAACATGAAATATTATTTATAAATATTTTTATTTTTTCGCTCTGGTAACAATCATGGCGTTAAGTTACGCCACTCTACACACAATGCATTGAAAATTCAGTGGACAGTGGAAAACTGAGTGTCCCAACACAAGGGTTTACTGCAGGACAAAAATAAAAAAAAAGAGACAAAATTCCTATTAAGCAAAATAAGTTAAATAAGAATTCATCCTATATAACTTGACTTGACAAGTTATATAGTATGATACCCAATTTCAGTGACACAAGTACACCCCAGGTCATCGTTTCACATTGAAAGCTTATCAGAGCTTACGAGTGACCGGGTAAATTTGAGGGTAGGTGTTCAAAATAGTTTTACTTCCTATGGAAGTGGGAAATGAAAATTGAGGGTATTCAGAAACTTCATACAAAATCTGTATAAGCTTAAATTACTTTAGGTAATGGGCATATTATGTGTTTTTGTACGTGTTTAGGTTAATTGACTTTACAATTTTGAAGAAATAACTATTGAGCTTAATTTCTTCCTTAATTTTTTTTTGTAGCTTCACGCTGTATCCCGCATTTAGCAGGATCGGCAGAGGGAATTTAGAGTTTCCTTGAGTTACACTTCGTGTCCACGCACCACAACTGGCCTCTGGCAGGTTTTTTATTTTCTGTAGTTAACCTACAGACAGAAAATCTGTTATCTCCGCAACAATGTTACTTTAAACTAAAATGTAAAATTAATTATTTATAATTTATTATAGAAACTAAATCACTATTGTTCAATATACTTTTAATGTTGTTAAGAAACCGTTGCGGACTGTCAAATAGGATCAAAAGCTCACGAGGTGCCGGCGGCGGTCGACAATAATTATTCATTTGTTTTATACTATTTATATAATATAATATAATATAAATAATGTAAAGAGGCTGTCTGCACTGTAAATGCGATGGTCGTAGGTTCGGGTTCCATTTGGGGGAATTAATTATTTTCACTTCCCAGCCTTCGTAACATAATGAAGCGCGGTCTTGTGTTTCCAACCCAACACACAATACCTCGAAAATTGAAAATTTTGTGGGAAACGAATTTTGGGCACTAGGTTCCCTTTGACTACTCTACAGTACGTGAGATCTATAAAAAATCTGGAAAAAATAGAGGAATAAGTACAAGTAAAAGTATTAAGCAATTATAATATAACTTAGCAGTTGGCACAAATATGAATGAATGATTTCATACTATTAAGATATGAATAAATAATAAGTAATTATCGTATACAATGTTATAAACAAAAGATAAGTTCTCACAAACTTACTAACAAACTAAATAAACGCAAGAGATTGCGGGTTCGAATGCCAATCGAAGAAATTAAATATTTAATATTTTCACTTATTCACTCTGGTTTCGAGACAAAGCGCTTAAGTTCCATCGCTCAACAAACAAAACCTCTAGAATTTGGCAGAAAGTGGAGAGCGGAGTGTTACCACTAAATTTTCTTTGTCTATCCTGCTGTGTGCGGGATACAGCGTGAAGCTGAAAAATAAAATGTATTTATGAATGACTTCATACTATTGAGATAAGAATAAATACTAAGTTAATTACTTGCAATATTATAAACAACACGATAAGTTCTCGATTAAAAGCTAATAATAAAATGGCGATAAGTATTAGTCAATGTATGTATGTATGTCGTTAAATGTATTTTTTTATGGGATTCTGTTGTTATCACTGTGAAAAGGGCAGCAGGTTCAAATTGAACGTAACGTATTAATAAGAAACTAAATATAATCATTTTCATTTTATCGCTTTTATAAATAAACCGCGGCGTTAAGTTACACAATTGGGCAGAAAGTGGGGAATGGACTGTTTGAACATTAGGTTTTCTCTTCTCTGCCTATTCTGTATTACAGGAGAAAGTGAGAAGCTGTTAAAAAAGTATTTAGGTACAGCTAATAGGACTTTTAGTATCCTGTTTCGGATTTTTAGGTTCACGATATATGACACACGTGATAGGGTAGGCAGAGGGAACATAGGAACCTAGTGAAAAATTTACAAAAATCGAAAAATTTTAGATATTTTCTTTACCCACTTTCCGCCGATGTCTTGAGGCATTGCCTGTTGAGTTACCAAAGCGGGGAAACGAAAATAAAAAGTATTACATTCCCCCGAGTGGGCATCGAACCCGCAATATTCGCATATACGCCACACCGCCATGACTGCCTGCATCTTTCTTTTTCTCACGAAATCTTATGAAATTAATACTTTTTTTTTTCCATTTCAGGTAAGAACTCACATCGATATTAATATTATTGAGTACAAAACTTACGCAATCCACAAACAGAATGACTAAGTAATAAAATGTAAGTAATTTTTATTTTATATTCGCTAATTTTCAATGCCAATATTTGTCCAATGAATGACCCTGACTTGTTTTTTTTACTGTTTAACATGTTTTTACTGTCAATAATATATTTTTAATATATATTTTTATTTAAGTGTTTTATGTATTTTTAATGTCACTTCGCTTTTAATATGGCTTGTTGGGTGGTATGAAAAAAAGAACGCGAAAAAGTGTGATATTATTTGTTTTTAACATTTCTGAAGTGGTATTCTACCACTAAGGTAGGGAAAACATAAAATTAATAATTATTTCAGTGAAATATTTTCATTTCTTCACTCTGGTGTTGAGTTCCGCTGCTCAACATCCAATGCCTCCAGAATTCGACGGAAATTGGGACCGTAGTGTCTTATCACTAGGTTTCCTATGCCTATCCTGTGTGCGGAATATAGCGTGATGCTGATAATATCTATATAAAGAAAAATATAAAAATGTTTTGTACTTTTGTATGAACTTTGTTATTTATAACGTTATCAGAGTCAAGTGAAATGGGCTTGACAACTTAATTAATTGCAATTTAAACTTAAATGCCAGAAATGTATTAACAACTGCTTTATATAGATAAAGAATTTTCAGTAATAATCCCATCGAAGTGTAGCGAACAGCGTGTGACTATAAACACGATAGTTCAGGGTTCGATTTCTACTCGGAGAATGAAATATTTTTTTTTTAGTTGCTTTAATAACAAGAGAAACCACGGCGTTAAGTACTGCCACTCGATACGCAATATCTAGAAAAATTGGCGAAAGCTAAATAAGAATGTCTTTTTCTTAAACATTCATCTCAATTTCGCTCATAGTAGTACAAATAACAATTATGTCAGTTTGGTTCACATTTCTCCTAATAGAATAGAAATAGCCTTTATTAACAAACTTCAAGGTTTTACAATATATAATAAGGTACTTTATATCTAGACATCGGTAAATTGTTTCTTTAGCACAGGCCTCTCCCACATTTCTCCTACACATAACAACAAAATCGATAACTTAATTATCGATTTTGATGTTATCACTATACTAACAAGCCATTACTAATTCACCCAAAAGCTTATTTAATAGCAGGCCAGCTATAAACAGTAAGGCCAGCAGTATGGATGAATGTGATCTTTTAAGTAAGAAACGAGTATAGCACTTTGATGCGACGAGACGATAACGTATTTTTATTTACCAAACAACATTCCATGGAGAGCCGTGACAAGTTAGTCACTCACTCCAGTATATGCTTTTTACTTTTTTACTCAAACACGCCATTTTAACCCTTAATCTTAAGAAATAAGATAGATTTTGTATTTTCCAAACACATGTAATTTTTACTTTTTAACTTAAACATGCCATTTTAACCTTTAGTCTCAAAAACTAAGGCACATTTCATATTTTCTTCATAAATATCCCGTTTACATGCAATTTTATTTAGGTGTTTTCATACAGTTTTAATTTAACGTGGTAAAGTTTAATATTGTTTATGCCGATGTGAACGGGGTTTGGATTTTTTGCTCGTTTCTCCACCAGCCTCTAGACTGCATGACGCGTAGATCTTGTGGTTTTTGCAACTGTGCGATTACTGGTAAGTTTAGTGATGTTTTATATCATAATATCGATAATATTATTTAAGATTTTTCTATTATTTTATTATATTTGTAATGGACATATTTCAATAATAATTTAGTTACGCGGTATCCCGCACACAGCACGTTAGGCAGAGGGAGATTAGTGTTGTTTAAAATCCGCTCCCCATTTTAATCCGAGGTCATTTATGGTGCAGGGGCACAAAGATCCCACTCCCATTCGATTCCCACTCGAGGATATTTAATATTTCCATTTTCTTCGCTCTGGTGTCGAGGAAAAATCATGGTGTCAATTTCCGCCACTCAACACTCAATGCCTTCTTCCTCCGCCAGAACTCAAAAATGATAATATATAACATCTATGTTTTTGTGCAATAAGCATATTATGCAATGTAAAGCATAATAATAAACTAATAATTTTTTAATTATTAAATTTCATCCATTACCGGAATTGAACCCCGATACATCTAGTTTCATTGTAAATTCATTTAAAAAACATAAGGCAATTTGTATATTTAATTAGATTACTTTATTTTTATCACTGTCAATAAACATGAAGCTACCTACAGAAGTATAAACATTTGATGGCACTTGCCAGACAGAAATACAACCTTTAAATATAGGGTTGTAACTGGCAGCTTTCATTAGAAACCTCTTGTGACCTACTTAACCTTTATGAATAGAAGTAATGAAAACCGCATTAAAATGGCTAATTGGTTTTCGAGATGAGCTTTCCCTCAATCTTATGATTTAATCTCCGTCTATTCTTAAAAGCTAACAATTAATTTTATCGGCATTTTAAATGTTAAGGTTATATGGCCTTTAGAAGCTTAGTTAGAGGACAGTCGAGGAAATTAAATATTTAATTTTTCACGCAATGACTCCAAATTTGGCAGCGAAATGGAAAGTAAAGTGTTTTAACACTCTGTCTACTCTGCTCCATGCGGGATACAGTGTGAATCTGTTAAAAAAGTTAAAGCTTCATTAGAAAGCTTCTTGCACAGCTCGCAAAGATAAAAAGTATTGGCGATAACAATACATTATAGATAAAAGATATAAGATAAAAGATGAATGATGAAGTGTCTACATTCGCACTATAGTTATTAAATATCGCACGCTCCATTTACTTTCCAATAAATAATAATCAATGTTGTTAGGCAGATCTTTTTTTTTCTTATCCAATCTTAACTGACTTAACTGACAGATGAGGTCAAGAGGATATTAGTCGCTTTATTTTTACTATTAACTTTTTTTTTAAGTTCACGATTATTGATTTTTTTTTTATTGTTTTGTTTTAATTTGAACTTGGCTATGTTTTTTTTTATTTACAAGTTTAAGAGCTAAAGTTAAATTATGAATAGAAGTAAATTATGTGAGACGTTTTCAAAATAAATTTTATTTAAAAATTGAAATAACTAATTAGGTTTCTTAGATATAAATATTAGAAAATAATAAAATGAGAATATTTTTAAAATATAAGCAAAATGTAGTGTCTTAAAATCTCTACTCTACAAGATTAATATCCTTTTAACCCTCCAAAGCTATTTCAGATAAAATTATATTAATAATACAGTAGTGTTAACCCAATATGATATCTACAGAGTGCTAAGCTGGAACCCCAGCTTAGCACTCTGTAGATATCATATCCTTTGAAAAGATTTTGAGAGAAAGTAAAAAACAGACATATCATTAATTTCTCTCTGCCTTAAGCCATAATATTTGAGACATATGTTAAGTAATAGTTGTGGGTTCGGTTCTAATTCTGGGGAATGAATTATTTTTGTTTCCCCGCCTTAGTTATAAGACATAACGCGGCGTTTAGCTCCGTCATTCAACATGCTATATTTTAAAAAATTATCAGCGCATAGAAAACGGAGCATCTCGCCACTCAGTTCCCTCTGTTTAACACTCTATATGCGGGATACAGCGTGAAGCTATAAAATATATATAATCCAAAGAAAACCATTCCATATTTACTATACCCCTAAGGCATACAATCAATGTTATTGCTAATGTAAACTCAAGTGTGGGTTTGTTTTCAATCCGTTGCAAATTGCTTATTACCGTTTTTAATGAACCATTTATTCGCGAACACTGTGCTTCTGTGATTAATACAGGCAAATAGCCGTAATTAAATGGAAGTAATTTCTTTTCAGCTTTATGTTGTATCAGCTTAGATAGCAGGGTAGGCAGAGGGAACCTGGGAACCTATTGTTAATATACACCGTCCCCACAAAGACTTCCGTTCTTCAGTTTCCTCTGAATTATGGAGTTAGTTTACTTGAGTTATAATCAAAAGGTATAAGTTAATTCTTAATTATTATTTATCTTAAGTTAATCAAGTTAAATGTTGATTTTGGAAGATTTTGGTTAAACCGTTGATAATAATTTATGTATGGCGTCTATGTAAATCGAGGCCGTCATGGCGCAAGTTGTCTAATTATAAACGCGACGGTTGTGATTTAGGTTCCCATTTGGGGAATTATTTATTTTCATTTCCTTGCCTTGATAAGAAGTAACAGCGTGGCATTCCACCAGTCAACTCAAAGTCCTTTTGTTAGTAAAAAAAATTCAAGCAAATTGGGTTTGTGAAGTGTCCCAACACTATAAAACCATAAACTAAAACAAAGAAGTAAGTGAGAGCGCCGCACTACATCACTATTTGTTTATAATAAAACGGTAAAGGCTTTCAAAGTTTTTTCACGTCCACCTTATTTGTTAGTCATATTTAGTGTTTGCTTAGATGCCTAAGTTAGGCTTTTAACTCATCGACGTCAGGTATTATTGTTAGTGTTTACTTTTCCTTACAAATATACTGCTATTTAAGGTAAAATTATTCGTAATTATTATTATATATAATGTTTAATACTCACAGCTTCTATAATATATATTAACTCATGTTTATTTGTTTGTATTTTGTTAGGTTCACGCTTTATCCCGCACATAGCACGCAGGACGCTCCGTTCCCATTGAAATACTTCTGTTCTACACTTTTCGCGGATCGCGAGGCCATGCGTGTTATCGCGGAACTCAACGCCGCGCCTTGCATTGTTAAAAGAGCATTATTTTTTGTTATGTAATTTATTTGTAATTTAATTTCAATATGTAATGCGGATGGGTGCGAAGGCCTGAGGATCGAGTGTGGTGGCGAGAATTGGGGAAGGCCTATGTCCAGCAATGGGCAAAAGATGGCTGCTGATGATGATGATGATGTAATTATATTTTTGTGTTGCGTGCCGATTTTAGGTTAGGTTAGATAGTCTAGTCTTCAAATTTGACATTTCCTCTCAAGAAAGAGAACAGATTGTGTTTAATTTTTAAAAACACTAGTTTTACATTTACTATTATAATTTCTTATTAACGATTCAATACCTTCAAGTTTTTCAAACTTTAATGAGATCTTTTGAAGTTTCTATTTGTATTTGAAATTAAACCTCCAATAGTCTTTTGAAATTGAAACTTTATATTTGTGTTAGGTACATTTCTGTTCAATAAATCTTCGATTACTTAACAATTGTAGTCGAATTGTGTATTTTTAGTATAGCAGAGTAGGCAGAGAGAACCGGGGAATCTGGTGTTAAAACACTCAGTTCCCATTGAGATACTTCCGTTCTCAACTTTCCGCCGAATTCTGGAGGCATTGCGTGTTAAGTGGAGGACGCCGCTTTCTCTCGTTATCAAAGCAAGGCAATGAAAATAATAAATATTTCATATCAATGAGCAAAAATTGAACTCACGACCTGTCGCGTTTAAACTTGCATAGACGAACGTGTTCCAGTCATGCCTGGTCTTAACGAGAATAGCAGCAGATGCTGAAAAATAATTAAATTAACTTTGCAGAAAAAAATATTCCAATATTAGCTTCACGCTGTATCCCGCACACAGCAGGGTAGGCAGAGGGAACCTAGACACTCCGTTCTCCTTTAGTGTTAAGTCCGTCACTCCTCTAGTGTTAAGACACTCCCTTCCCCACTTTTTTTTATTTTTTTTTATTATTCCAATATATTATTATACAAATATTTTTTACACTATAAACCAGAATCAACAGCTGCATATATTAGGTTATGTCATTAGCCTCTCCAATTATTTTACGCTGGTGCAGCAGCATGCGGTGAACTTTACGACGATGCTATCAGCACGGAAGTTAGTCACCAATTAGGTACTTGTTTATAACTTGGAACCTAATTGTAAGGTATATGCGACTAGCTCTCGCCCCCGGCGGTGGTTTAGTTTATAATTACTTTGCTTATATTTAATTCGTTGGAGTGATGGATTTAAGTTGCGTGGATTTTATGATTTTTTATTATTTGTTTAGATTCTGTGTTCCAAATGTAGCATTGTAGGTAAATGAGATCTGGGAACCTAGTGTTAAGATATTCTGTTCCCGTTAAAACACTTCTGTCCCCTAATTTTCACCGAATTGTCAAGAGTTCAGGTTTTCAGCGGTAAAACTTGACGTCACTCTCTAGCTCGTTACAAGAGAGTAAATAAAAATATTAAATACTTTATTCCCTAGAATGCGAATCGAACCCACAACCGACGTGTCTATAGTCTCATGTTTTTGCCCTTCCACTGCTTCGAATGTAAATTTCCATATCTTTTCTCAGTGTTCCCATACAAGCTATCATAAGCTGGCCAAAGGACCTGCATGCCCAATTTCAGATCGATGATTGGTACAAAGGAAGGGAAAAGGGAAATATGAGAAGTATCTGCAATAATATCTACAACATATTAATTAGGCAGACGGAACTTAGTGTGAAGACACTCCGTTATCGAATCTCCGCCGAATTCCGGAGGCCTTGTGTGTTAAATGGCGAAACTTAACGCCGCGACATGAGAGCGATGAAATCTTTAACACATGTACAAATAATATTTACAATATATTCTTTTGTTAGCTGCTTTTGTCAGCTTTCAGATAGACAAGTTTCAGACAGGCAGAGAGAGAGTAAAGTTGAAAACAAAAGTCATTAGAAGTTCAAATAAGTTTAACTCGCTTGTAATGAGATACGTGACTTTTTTCTGGAATCACATAGGCTTATGTTTTTGTAAAAATATCCTTATTTTTTTTTGTAGAAATTCTTGTTACATTTTTATGAAAAAATATATATGTATATATCTACAATAAGATCTTTTAGAATTTTTATATTTATTCGCATTGCAATGTTATATTGGAATAGTGTTGTGATAGGAATGGTTTATAATATTTTAGACAAAAAATATTGTTTTTTTTTTACTTTTTTAAAGTGTTGTCACACACTACGGCTACAAAAATATTTTGAGCAAACGTATATAAACTTTGATGGTTTCCCAAAATCGCGGATTCAAGTTACGCTACATTTTCGAAAATAATGTTTAAAATTAGTTTTGTTTATATTGAGTAAGATTTACAAAGAAATTCCAAAATTCCATCGACCAGCCTACAAAATTAAAATTTTTCTAGAATATCTAACCATACCATGAAATAATTAAAAAACTTAATAAAGATTTTAAAAAATGAAAATTAAAGCTTAACTAATCGTACGGCGTCTCCTAAAAGTACTCAACAGATATTTTTTATCTCAAAGGGGTTTTAAATGAGAGATCTTTCGAAAACAGAGACTCGCAGTTTTAATCAAAGCTTAGCGACGAAGTATTTATATTTGATATTCAAATTTTTCTTAAGTAAAAACTATTGAAAAATAGTTTTTTTTTGTGTTTTATTGTAAAATCTACAGAATATATCTATAGAAGAAATGTATAAGATTTTTTAAAATAATATTTTTCAAAATTGCCGTGTATTTTTATTTGAATAATTAGAAAAGAATTAGAATTAATAATGAAATGTCATTTTTTCAAAATAATTTCATCTTCCAATTGTCTAATTACTACACTCTCCACAAATAACTACCATATCATTTAAACAAGACCAAAAAACGTCTCTATATCTTCTTCCTTATATTCGAATCTACACCCACCACCTTTACTAAATAATAAAAGACAAACCCTTTTCGCTGACATTTCAAAAATATCACACTTACAACAATTTTCCTTAAGCCCTTTGATATTTAACCGCATTGCAATGTATAAGGCAGTAGTGTTGTGACAGAAAATGCCGATATCGAGATGGCTTATCGCCACCGATTGAGCTTAAATGCGGAACCACTGATAGTTTATTGTTGACATGTTTATAGATAGCCTTATCTTTTATCGGTAGTTGTCACAGCTAGTGATGTATGTAATGACGTTGAAATATATAATTGCAGCTGAGTTACTGAATTGTGATTTATTGTTTATTATTGCACGCGTGAAAGAGTAAAATTGAATAAAAAAAATTTTAAAAAAAATCAACTTCACCTTTTAGCTCGCACAGAGCAGAGACACTCCGTTGTCCACTTTCCACCGAATTCTGGGGGCATTGCGGATTGAGTGGCGGAATTTAAGATGCGTTTTCCCTCGACACCAGAGCGAAGAAATAGAAATATAAATTTAGATAAGCATTTTATTTTCTTTGAGTGGGGATCGAACCTACAACTAGTCGCGTTAACAGTCACTCTTTGTATCCCTGCGCCACGACTGGCCTTTATTAAGTTTACTATCTATTATAATTTTGTTCAATAATAGCATATCTTTGCTAGGTCCTAGTGATGTGCCATTTTATTTCACCGCTTTCTTTGATGTTATAAGAGTTTTAAAATATGTAATAATTAAATGTACTGTGTAATTTATATGAATAATTGTTTCTATTTTGATTTAAACTAAGTAATAAATAAATAAATTCTTCTGCTTTGTTGTTTTAAAGAAAATAATATGATGATACGCTTAATATATGTAATCCTTAATATTTTTTTTTAGATAAAAAAAAAAATAAGTTGCGGAATCACTTTTATTCTCTATGATATAATATCTTATAAAACAAAGTCGCTTTTCGTGTCTGTCTGTTGTTTCTAACTCTTCTTCTTCTAAACCACCCAACGGATTTTGATGCGGTTTTCACCATTAGGTCGAGTATTTTTCGTAGAAGGTTTATATATAGTTTATTATTTGTACATTCTTATGTAAATTAACATAAATACGATAAATNTTTTTTTTTGTGTTTTATTGTAAAATCTACAGAAGGATGTAAAATCTATAGAAGAAATGAATTTCATTTATTTAAATAATATTTTTTAAAATTGCCGTGTAGAATTAATTGCTTATGTGAAGAATTGGAACTAAATTTTTAACATGTTTTTTTTTTAAATAATATCCTCTTAACATACAAGTAAGATTGGCGCAACCATTGTCTATTTTCTACACTCTCCACATTCTTTTTTGTTTAAATAATATTGGATGACACAAATATTTACCAAATAATTTAAACTAGACCCAAAATATCTTCTTCTTTATATTCGAATCTACACCCACCGCCTGTACTAAATAATAAATAAAAGACAAACCCTTTTCGCTGACATTTCAAAAATATCACACTTACAACAATTTTCCTTTAGCCCTTTGATATTTAACCGCATTGCAATGTATAAGGCAGTAGTGTTGTGACAGAAAATGCCGATATCGAGATGGCTTATCGCCACCGATTGAGCTTAAATGCGGAACCACTGCTAGTTTATTGTTGACATGTTTATAGATAGCCTTATCTTTTATCGGTAAGTGTCACAGCTAGTGATGTATGTAATGACGCTGAAATATATAATTGCAGCTGAGTTACTGAATTGTGATTTATTGTTTATTATTGCACGCGTGAAAGAGTAAAATTGAATAAAATAAAAATTGAATAAAATAAATTTAACACGTTATAGAGTCATTAGCGTCACGGTAGCTCGCACAGAGCAGGGTAGGCAGAGGGAACCTAGTGTTATTACACTCCGTTGTCCACTTTCCGCCAAATTCTGAGGGCATTGTGTGTTGAGTGGCGGAACTCAAGCCGCCTCGACACCAGAGCGAAGAAATGAAAATATAAATATATAGATAATTATAAGAAATTTAAAATATCTAATAATTATATGTACTGTGTAATTCATATGAATAAAATCGTCTGCTTTGTTGTTATAAAGAAAATGATATGATGATACCCTTAATATATGTAATCCTTAATATTTTTTTCTGATTATGAAAAAAGCTTAAAATGATATAATAAAATAAAGATAAGTAGAAAAAAAATATATTTTCGTATATAATGACATATTTAGAGCAATTTCCCATACAACTTACACAACATCATTATCATTACATTTCACACGTACCATTGTGGTTCACAAAAAAAAATACTTTCTACTCGACAACAACAAAAATTGGACCTTATATCTTTTAATTTAAGATTCAAAATTGCGTTTACAATATTTCGTCTTAATAAAAATCTATGGTCCTGATAGCATCTTAATATAGTAGCGAAATCTAAAGATATAATCTGTCTGTATCTGAATTAGATCGGAATCGTGTCGATCGGATCTGTCAATATTGTTTCATAAAGTGCTTGTGTTCTGTGGTAATGATGTAAAGGCTGCCCGCAAACGTTTTTAAAAATTAAAAGCTATTCCATTTTATCCGACTTCAGAAGCCTGAAAGGAGGGTTATGTGTTTAGTTCGGATGTATGTTTATCTGTCCCTTTGTTCTCTTGTAATTGTTAAACTAGTGAACCGATTTTGATATGTGATTGGATTTGTTTTAATGACGCGAGTGATTTTGTCTAAATATACTTAAACAATATTAAGTAAATGAATAACTTTACCTATAGGTATACCTACAGTTCACGCGTGCAAAGCCGCGAGCGGGTCGCTAGTTATATCAGCTTCGCGCTGTATCCCGCATACAGCAGGGTAGGCAGATAGAACCTCGTGTTAAGTAATAATATAATAAAAATAAATATTTTCCAAAATACCATAGGTACTAGAAAGGTATAGGTACCCGTATATACTCGTAAAATAGTATAACCTAACTCTAACTATAAAATGGTCAAAACAAAGCAAACAAAGACCGTTAATTGTGAAAGCAGACGCTTAATTCAAAGTAGCACAAATGCGTGTAAAATGTAAATTTGCTATATTAATGCAATTTAATTATGTTTGTATGTGGATGTGTGATGAGAGCAAAGCTTTGGGTATAATATAAAAAATAACGAGATTAGTCATCTCTTTAGCACATATTTTTTAAAGAAACTATGAGGTAGCTTCTGACTATAAACACGATGGTTGTGGGTTTGATTTTCACTCCGGGAAATTATATCTTTTCATTTTACTTTTGCAGTAAGACAAAATGTGACCACTCACCAATTTGAGCAAGAGGAAAGAGAGCCTACCCTGCTGTGCAGGATAAAGCGTCAAGATAAAAAATCACATCATTACTTATATCTTTAAAAATTAATTTGAAAATTACTTAATTTTCGACTTAACATTAGTGTCTCCAGAATTCGACAGAAAGTAACAGAATGTCTTAACACTACGTTCCGTCTGCCTACGCTGCTGTATGCGGGATACAGCGTGAAGCTAAAAAAAATAGTTTGTATGTCATCCTAAGTTATTTATCCTTAAGCGTGAAAGTGATATAAAATATAGTGTTTAAAAATGTCACGTTATTAAAAAAATAATTATGTCTAGACAAGTTATATAACTGCAAAACTAACTGTCATTTAATTGTATGAAGTCACGCTGTAGAAAAAATTTGGTTAGCAAAAAACTTAGGAAAGTTAATGGTAAAATTACATACAGAGTAAGGGACTGACAGAGAACTTTTGATTTTAAAT
>JAKRZM010000595.1:83671-111294 GCA_036379175.1 Heliconius cydno galanthus
TCTTAATAAAAATCTATGGTCCTGATAGCATCTTAATATAGTAGCGAAATCTAAAGATATAATCTGTCTGTATCTGAATTAGATCGGAATCGTGTCGATCGGATCTGTCAATATTGTTTCATAAAGTGCTTGTGTTCTGTGGTAATGATGTAAAGGCTGCCCGCAAACGCTATTCCTTTTTAATCGACTGCGGAAGCCTGAAACGAGGATTATGTGTTTTGCTCGGATGTATGTTTATCTGTCGCTTTGTTCTCTTGTAATTGTTAAACCAGTGAACCGATTTTGATATGTCATTGGATTTGTTTTAATGGCGCGAGTGATTTTATCTAAATATACTTAAACAGTATTTAGTAAATGAATAACCTTACCTACCTTATTGGTATACATATAGTCCAGGCGAGCAAATCCGCGGGCGTGCCGCTAGTTATATAATATAGTAAAAATAGATATGTTCCAAAATAACATAGGTATAAATATATAAAATAGTATAATCTAACTTTAACTATAAAATGGTCAAAACATAGCAAACAAAGACCGTTAATTGTGAAAGCAGACGCTTAATTCAAAGTAGCACAAATGCGTGTAAAATGTAAATTTGCTATATTAATGCAATTTAATTATGTTTGTATGTGGATGTGTGATGAGCGCCAAGCTTTGGGTAAAATATAAAATAACGAGATTAGTCATTCCCTTTAGTATATAATTTATTATGAAACAATGACTATAAATATGATGGTTATGGGTTTGATTTTCAGGGAAATTATATCTTTTCATTTTACTGCTGCAGTAAGACAAAATGTGACCACCGACCAACTTGAGCGAGAGGAGAGATCCCTGCCTACCCTGCTGTGCAGGATAAAGCGTAAAGATAAAAAAAATCACATCATTACTTATATCTTTAAAAATTAATTTGAAAATTATTTAATTTTCGACACTTGTCACGAACAGAAGGCAATCGTCTTAACATTAGTGTCTCCAGAATTCGACAGAAAGCGGTGAACAGAATGTCTTAACACTACGTTCTCTTTGCGTACCCTGCTGTGTGCGTGATACAGAGTGAAGCTAAAAAAATAGTTTGTATGTCATCCTAAGTTATTTATCCTTAAGCGTGAAAGTGATATAAAATATAGTGTTTAAAAATGTCACGTTATTAAAAAAATAATTATGTCTAGACAAGTTATATAACTGCAAAACTAACTGTCATTTAATTGTATGAACTCACGCTGTAGAAAAAATTTGGTTAGCAAAAAAACTTAGGAAAGTTAATGGTAAAATTACATACAGAGTAAGGGACCGACAGAGAACTTTTGATTTTAAATGTATACTAAATT
The DNA here is from genome assembly GCA_036379175.1 of Heliconius cydno galanthus. Classification (NCBI taxonomy): domain Eukaryota; kingdom Metazoa; phylum Arthropoda; class Insecta; order Lepidoptera; family Nymphalidae; genus Heliconius; species Heliconius cydno. The sequence continues at coordinate 85,003 of JAKRZM010000595.1, forward strand.
CATTTATTGTCTTATAATAATTAAAATTGTATTATAACCAACTGTTAATACTTTTCTTTAAAAAAAGGTAAAATTAAGACGAAACTAATATTTTGATATAATATATTTTATGTGTATAAATAAAATGTAAATATGTAGATAAATAATTACCAAAAGCTGTATAAATTATTGACAATTTGTAAATTAATTTAAAAATATTTTTTACTTTGCGGTACCAGCAGCGAAATGAGATAATGTAATCGTAAGCAAGAAGTTGTTTTTGTTGTGTTCTTCATTACCAAAAGTTGTGTCTATTTTTGACTTAGCTACAGCCTTGGTGAAGGCTTGGTGAAGCTGCTTCTATGTGACCTTGTCTTAAAGTGTTAGCCCCTAATAGGTAGTCCAGCATTCTCTTCGACGGCATCAAGCTATCGGCTAGGTTATTGCCCTCTAAGTTTCTATCATGTACTTTGTCAGTAATAACCAATTTGTCATATTTGTCATTGTCAAATTATTAAAGCTTTAAATTCTGTCATTGTTTTCCATTCAACGTGACACTGGCGAAGTGATTAGTGCTGAATTGGCACACTCGGAACGCCATAAATAAAGAGAAGAAGAATTCTATCATTATATCTTATATTTTAAATAATTAATTCTTATATTTTGCTATATTCGCATATTAGTCTGTTGTCGGAAACGAAGTAGAAATTTACTTGTCAACGGATACTAAACGATAGACATCGAGACGCTGATCGCAATCATTCAATCAATTGCAATCGCGTGTGTCGATATGAATTAGTGTTGTTAACGCCTATTATCGATTATCGATATTTAAATTTTAATTTCTTAATTTTTCTTTCGCTGTGGATCTAGTGTTGTTTCTTACATTTTGTCCGCTGACGTTCTATATCAGAGCTCAGCATTACACAGTTATTTAAAAAATCAAATAAATACTATTTCTTGAAAATGAAGAATGATGATGATGTCTTAAACATGAATTTTCTTTGTCAACTTAATATGGAAAATATTTAAAAATGCGGGAAATTAAATTAAATTTAATTTTTAAGCATTATACATTGTATTTGAACTTGTAACAATCGCAATAATACAGATAGTTACCTCAGCTATAACTAAACGTATCTAAACTACACCATTATGACACGCTATCTAATAGTATGTGTAATTGACGGATCGATAAACTGACAGCATCAAGCTATTTTCTTTCTATCAAATATGACTACAATAGATTTAGATAATTATAGTTCTGAAATGATTTGTATGGCACATCCGTTTTATTGTTTTCAAAGCATCTACACTCAGTTAATATAGATGATAAATTTTGTAATAATCACTAACGATATTTATTAATATTATTTTTAAAATTTTATGTAATATTAATACTTATAATTAAATCTTATTATTCAAAATCCAACCATATCTAAGCGGATGCCTCTAAATCATACAATTAAACAACAATAAGCACTCATATAGCACTTTAGCTATTCGAAGTGCATTTTGACCTTAAAATATCACTCAAAAGGACTTTACCTTGCTGTCTTGACTTCCTTTCTCGGCAAAATGTAAATTCGACGACGTTGATTGGGTCGTGGCATGGTACAATTGACAGTAGTTGACCGACATAAAAGTGATTGAGGCAACACGCGATTTCACACGGACGCTTGTGGGAACGCTAAGTCTTCCGCAATGGGACGGATTAAGTACGGAACGGCACGAAATAGAAATGTCCTGGTTTTATTGGTTATAAAGGTGTGCTTATTGTGGAGATTCGATTATCCGTACTTCGGTTATATGAATTCGATTATACGGATTACCGTGTATATATGTCAGGTATAATATGTAAATGCGTACATATGATTGAAGTATATATTAAAAATAAGTAGAAATGTTATTGATATTATATTTTTTTATGTTTATGCATTTTACATATAGATAGATATATAAAAACGTAGGTATTTGCATATTTTATTTCATTGTTTTCTAAAAAATAAACATTTTTTTTATATTTCGCATGATCTAAATGCTAAAGTCTAATAATAATTAGACTCATCAGGTTTAAACAATACTTCTTCACTATATAATTTAAGCGCATAATCAAAATGTTGAATAGGTATATAGGCGAGTTACTGATCAATTTAGAAGGATTAACTATTCTAAGCATAAAATTTTATGAGTTCAATTTCTGGTGAATATTAGCAATTTAAAAGTGTAATTTAAAAGAAAATATTTCTTTCATCTTCAAGATCACCTTGCTGTTATTTAAGTTTACCAGTGTTTTCTACAGAATAATTAAGCATAATCCATGGGTTAAAGAACTCGATGACACATTTACATATTGAGATTTAACAACATTATTCGTAGATAATAACCTAAACAAGTGTTACCAGATTCGTGAATATATATAAATTTTGACACTTATCACTAAATTTGAAGTAGTAAACTCATAAACAGCTATGACTAAAATTTATTAAAAAAAATCTTACGATGTATTTATTAATTTACATTTTTTCTCATACATTATAAAAAATATTGTGACATCTTATTCATTTCTTTCACCTCCAATATATTACTAAAGATCATAAAAGTCACATTCGAGCGTTCCATCTCAACAAATAACGTAATAAATCTTGAATTTTATCCCAAATACAAAATAAAATTATATTTCGATATAATATTAATTCTTGAATTACATACACATATGTATATGAGAAATAAAGCTTATTATTATTATTTATATATATTTTTTCTCGAAATATAATTTCATGCCAAGTGTGGTCCATTTCCTGGAATTAGTTGGGAAGTAATGTCTTCCTGTAAAAACTTTCCTTCCTTCCTGCGACAAGTATTAAGGATTGCGCCTTTTTGCATAGTTATGTTGTTTATAGGTAATTTTATCTGCTCTAAATAGTGTAAAAGACTTTTTGGTATAACTCCTGTGCTGGAGAGCACTAATGGTACAATATATACTTTGTTCATTTTCCATATTCTTGTAACTTCTTTTAAATCTGTGTATTTATTATTTCTTTCTGTTATAGATTTTTGCAGGTTATGGGTATTTGGAATTGTTATATCTATCAATTATGTTTGTTTATTTATTTTGTTTATAAATGTTATATCAGGTCTATTGTAGTGTATTGTTTTGTCAGTTAGAATTGCTCTATCATAGGAAAACGGAGTGTCTTAGCATAAGGTACCCTACTATAAAAATAATAACGATACTAAAATTAAATATAATTTTGCCGAAACAATCACTCAAAGCGACAGACGAATGCAACTCACTAGTTATTGAATTCACAATTTCCGTATTGAATGCTATAACCGCTATGTTAACGTTAACAAGGCGACGGCGACGTATTGCTTTATCGATATAAATCGTTGACATCTCTATTGCTGTGTAATTTGAATGTGTTTAGTATTAATTTTCCATTGAATGGACGCGGTATTCGAATGTGTATTGACACTATCGTATGGAAGTAGTGACTATTTATTATTTTATTATGCATTATGCACTAGATATTTCCCCTGATTTTGGTTATTTGTATTTTTTTTGTTATGAAGTTTTAATTGTGGAAACTTTTATTATTTACAGAAATGAATATATATATATTTTTTTTTTTGGCGATATATTGTGTAATTCCATATATATTTTAGAGTGGAAGTGCAATCTACATACGCCACTCAAAAAATCACTAAATATCGCATACTAGCAGCTAATTACATATTCAACCTATTCAGATATCTACTTAAATATTGTAAGTACATAAAATTTCATCCAAATCTGCCCAGCCGTTTGGAAGAAGTAGGGTGACAAGCACTTTTGCCTACTTAATAATATTTTTAAATATTAAGAAAAATGTGTATTTTTCCTAATATTATTAATATACTAAATTACACCACTGAAAGTACTCATTTTAACTCATAAAAAAACCAATTGTGTCTAAACAATTACAGTACATTGACCTCTAACACTAACACCATTAAATTTCACTATCAATTAAAAAGGAGGAAACGCGAATTAGGAAGCTATTTATATATACTCGTATATAGGTTTATACAGTCATTAAAGTTAATTGTTGTTGATTGCAAGCTTAATTCGTTGTATGCAGTTCTATGAAACACTTTTGTCACGAGATCGACAGTCGTTAGAAATAGATTAGCGAGGTAAAATCAGTTAAATGGTCGAGTTAACTTGAAAAATCTTATACTATTTAACTGACATTTGGTTAACTACTGACTACTGACTTATTAGATGGATAGATTAGTTATTATTAATGATAATATAGAAGATATGAGATCTATTCTTATCGATGTATATTTCTGTGTGGTTTGTGGATAAAATGAGATTTTATTTGATTCAAAAATCCCACTCGAGGAAATGAAATATTTAATATCTTCGTTTTCACGGTAACGAGGCGAAGCGCGACGTTGGGTTCCGCCACTCAACATCCAACGCCTCCAGAATTCGGCAAAAAGTGGGATACGGAAGTGTCTTACAGAAAATGGAGGAAAATGTAGATTTCCAGATTCTCTGCCTATCTTGCCATGTGCAGGATACAGCGTGATGCTGATACGAACTTTATTCTACACAATTCAAACAAAAGCAAGCACAAAGGGCAGTTTTGATGTTTAAATATATAATACTGGAATTGTGCAACTATAACAAGGAAAGTCCACCATTGTCCAGATAAATCATACAAATGACATCAAAATCAACAATCAGGCAATATGCCACAAACATTACTTCCTATGACACAAACACAATAGCTCGTTAACCAACTCGGGAACTAAGCTATCGAAAATCTAGGGACTAAATCTGGCTTTATCTTAAATAGATGTCGTAGTGGCGCAGTGGCAGTATGTGGCTGTAATCACGATAGCTGTGGGTTCGATTACCAGTCAGGGGAATGAATTTATCTCATTTGCGCGGTGGAAGTGGAATTTTTTGAAATATCAATAAGTCGGAAACAGGGTGTCTTAACCATAGAGTTTCTCTTTCTTATGTTTACAGCAAGAAAAATTGCATTTTCATCTCATATACCTAGATATTCTAGAAAACAAAAAATGATAGAATATTCACTTAAAATACGAACGCGAGAAGCAATTTCTTAACAAAAGGGTTCATTTTATTTGTAATGTAGCCCATAGATAAAAATAGATGGTATCAGAACTTATACGCCCGCATACACTCGTAGAGATGGTAATAACGATATCGATGTTTAAATTGGTAATATTAATATAAATTACATTATCATTAAATCATTATTATCATACTATTATTATAAATGTGAATGTAAGTTTGTTTGTTACGTTATCAAGCTAAAACTAGGGAACCGATTGTCATGAAACATTGTGTACATATTTTTAGAGGTAATAGAACATAGGAAACGTAAGGTTGTCGTCGTTAACTTTTTAGGGGAGGCTTATATCTACCCTGCTGTGTGCCCTGCTTCAGCGTAAAGCTAAAGGAAGTTGTTGAAATTCTTTGTACCATATGCTAATGTAAAAAAGGAATCTTGTATATTAATTTTTCTAGAAATATGTTATATACGATACGATAACAAGTTACAGGTAAAATTATTGAATTTACCTTAATTAAAGTTGAAATTTGACTTCTCATATAATCTACTTAAGATTATGGAGGGCGGAGAGATCTTATAGAGGATTTCCTAAACGGGTAAAAAACGTAATTTTTCAATTTACGTCCTGAAATCCAAAATAAATTAAGAATAAAGCTTATAATAATCTTCTATATTTTAAATGAAACTGTAGGGACCATATTACAACTATAATATTTCTGGTACACAATAGCTATAGCAGCAGATATTTATCAATGACATTACAAAAATTTACCTCATCCTTAAATCAAATCTTGAACCTCACTCACTAACCTACACTACCCGCCTTGAACTTACAAGGAAAAATGAAACACTATTTTTAGTTTCACACTCACATTCGCAAAGTAACCAGCTACCAACAGGGTATACGAATTAATAATAATAATAACAAAATTTACGATCAAACCTAATCGTATAGAGCCGCGCGGCTCCTTTGCCGTATAAAAGTAAAAGTGGTTTGAAGTCTAACGATTTATGTGAATCGATTCATTTGTGTTGTTTCGTGCTACCATATATGTGTGGACTGTGCTAGATGTGCACCTTTTTAGTGTTTTTTTTAAATTTCATACTGTATCCCGGGTAGAGGGGACCTGGTAGCCTAGTGTTATGATACTCCGTTCCCATTAAGATATTTCCATTCCTTACTTTCCGCTGAATTCTTGAGGCAGGCTTAAATTTGCGCTTTTCAGAGTTAGATGAATATTATAATATTTTACTATTCAGAAGCAAAGAAGAAGAGAAGAACAAGAAGAACAAGAAGAGCATTAAAGAATTTATATACTAACACTTTCCTCAACTATGAAAATAACTGATATATATTTTATATTTTGTAACTAACATCTCTATCTTAAAATTATCAACGAAATAGAAAATCTGACTATTTTTTTTCTATCTATATAAGAACAAAAGCTATTAAAATACACTAATATGTTTACTTATTATATTATAGCATCGCGTGCAGTCGCCACGCGTCCTATTATAGCCCGCATCAATGTTTTCTTTTTCATTAATCGCCCGCTTTGTACGACCGCAGCGCTGATTTAAAATCCCTCCGTTCAAATTCAAACTCTACTTTTTTTTTATTTCCAATTACTGGAAACGTATTGGATGGAATCTTTTTGTTATCATCCGTTCAAAGTAAACAGGGTAAAGGCAATAAATTTATATGTATGTATGTACGAGTGAGTAGGTATATCTAATTACATTACTTGGTTATATATATATTTTTTAATAATTTATTTTGGGGCTGTTCGTGGCGCATGGGCACAAGTGTGTGACGATTGTCGGTTCGATTACTAATCAAAGGTATTAATTATTATTTATTAATATTTTCATTTCTTCGCTCTGGCAACAGGGCACAAGCCCGGCGTTGAGGTCCACCACTCAACACGCATAACCTTGGAAAAATTAAGCGAAAAGTGCTTTTAGACCGGAGTGTCTTAACACTAGGTTCCGTCTGCTTACCTTATATATAGAGTGAAGGTGAAAAAATACAACAAATTCATTCGAATCCCACTCTTATTGTTAACTAACATAAGCATAATATTTGCCATACACTTTGAAAATACTGTAATCAGGTACCCTCAGTACCCTATTATAGAACCTAATCTGGTATAGGAGTTACTATTAGAATTTTCACTACAAATTCATTTGCAAATCACAATATTCTTTCTATGAACGTAAATATTTATATCGAAGTCTATCTTGATACTGTCTGGCATAATATTAGCAAAAACCTTATATGAAACTCAGGTAGATAAAACAAAATTAGTTTCACGCTCTATCCCGCATACGGAAAGGGGACTCAGTGTTAACACTATCGTGTTGAGTAGCGGAATTCAACGCCGGCAATTTTAGTTTTATTTGCATAGATATATGGCACTATTGTTATAAATGTTGATTCTTATGTTATTTATGTGAACACTTAGTATATTAAAAAGAACAAAGAATGTATTTTTTATTTTAATTATAGGGTTTTTTATATATTTTTCTTACTCATTGGTAAGGTTAACCATAGCGTTTTTAAAAGCAATGTTTTAAAATTAAGTGAGAAATAGTGTCCAAACTATACAGAGAGATAGAGAGTAAAGATTCACTCTGCCCAATATTCCTTATGAAAAAAAGTAAAAATAATACAGTTATACAAATCTAATTTTTAAAAAGTTTTGTTTAAAAGAATCATTAATTCTAATAGGTATTAAGCTTAAGTAAAATAATGCCTTTTCAATCGTTAATTTTCCTTTTTCTTATAGACGCTGTACTCCTAGATTTAATTAATTTATCTCTTAAAGGAAGACTGACTTTCCTTAAGTGTTAAATGAGAAATAAAAATCAAGTTCAGCTTTTGTTTAAGATGGAATTTATATATATAAATGTTTTTAGCTTTACGTTGCATTCTGTACATAGAAGTGTGGGCAGAGGTAAATCCAGTGTTTAGACACTCCGTTTCCATTAAGACACTTCTGGTCTCCATTTTCCACCGAATTTAAGATGCATTGCTTGTTGAGTTTTGCCTCGTTACCAGAGCAGGGAAATTAAAATATTAAAAATTTAATTTCCATTCAAAAATGGTAGACTTGACAATATGTTATATTTATAAATCCGTCAGTATTGGTAAAAAAAGAAAGAAATTTGGATAGTAAGCTGATGACGGAGAAGCTAAACACACGCTTGACACTCACGGGTTGTTAGTCCAGAAAAACGATATTACAAAAAAAAGGATTTAACGATAACAACGATAACAAATAAAAGTTTTTAATTTTTCTTCAAATAGATCATAGGTGTATATTTTAAGACGTAGCAACAATACCATTTAAAAATAAATCGAGATAACTATAACTTTAAAAAAACAACTTGTAATAACTATAGTCCATATAAAAGATAGCCCATACATATCACTACCGATAGATTAAATAAAATATCTTAATGTCAAATCTAAAACACCTATTATAGGTTTAATAGAAACAATAGAACATTCGTGTGAACTACGACTGAAATCGAGAGAAAGAGATTGTATCAGAGAGCAGAGTGATGATTTATTTATACTATTATATTAAAATTATCTTATATATTTATCGTAGTTAACGCTTGCCTTTGATTGATTTTGAAATATATAAGATATCTATAACATAAATAATGTATATCGAGGCCAGTCGCGACGCAGAGTTAGATTCCCATTTGGACATATTAAATATTTTCATTTCCTTCCTATGGTAACGAGGCAAAGTACGGCGTTTAGTTCCGCCACTCTACACGCAATACCTCCAGAATTCAGCAGAAACTGGGGAGCAGAGACTTTTGTTGTAACTCTGACCGCAGGCCATCTATAATATATCATATATCATACAGAACTCTTATTTCCATTTAACCAAAATCCCAGTATAACACCTATTTTAAAAACCCACCGAGATCTTAAAGGAGTATTAAAGAAATGAGACTGGGGTGTGGGTTCGATCTTCACTCGCAAGAATGAATTATTATTTATTAATATTTTCATTTTTTCACTCTGGCATTTTTTATTACTCAAAATTTAGGCGGAAAGTTGAGAACGAAGTATCTTAACACTAGGTTCCCTCTGCCTACGTGCTATTTGCGGGATACACCGTGATAAAAAAATCTTAAAGATATATTAGTATTACCAAACAAGAACAGGTGTCCACATAATTTATTTTACTTAAGTCTCGCAAGCGACAGACAAAATAAATCAAACAGTATTTGAATCTACTAAAGAGTGTCTCTATTGATTAATGTCATAAGACATTTCATTTTGTTTAAATTGGCATTTATATTTTATATTCATTCTAGTGTAGCGGTAAAAAACGCTGTCTCATTATAAATGTCTTATAATTTATTATCTGGTCATTTTTATTTAATACTAGCGGCCCGCCCGCGGCTTCGCGTGAACTACGTTATTATTAATTTCTGTCTCCATGAGTACCTACGTCCTATAAGTGACGTTCATGCAAAATTTGAGACTCCTAGCATTTGTAGTAACGAAGTTTCATACTAACTTTCAACCCCAAAAACATCCCCTTAGGAGTCGAATATTGCAAATTCCCGTCTTAGCGAGCACCTACATCCTGTAAGTAACCTATGCAAAATTTTAAATTCCTAGCACATGTAGTTTCTGAGATTTCGTGATGAGTGATTGAATGACTTTTCGATTTTATATATATAGATAAAATGTAGATATACTCGTATAAATTAAATTTAGATAGCATAACGAGGTAGGAAGAGCGGATCTATTGTTGGAATAGAAATTTCCAGATATTGTGTGTTGGGTTGTGGAACTCAACACCGTACTGTCTTGTTACTGGAGCGAGAAAATGAAAATGGTTAATTTTCACTTGTAGGAATCGAATTTACAACTGGCGTATGGCCTGAATTTACAGAATTAGATTCGTAAAAAGTAAAAATATGTTATCTTAATACTATATTCTGAGCATAGCAAGGTAGGCAGAGGGGACCTGGAAACTTACTAATAACACTAGTTCCTCTACTCTGTTCCCATTAAAAAAAATACGTTCCCCATTTTTCACCTAATTCTGGAGGCATTGTAAGTTGAAGACCTCAAAACCGCGTTTTTCCCCAACACCAGAACGAAAAAAAATAAAATAATAAATATTACATTTCCTCGAATGAGAATGGAACCCACAACCCTCACATTTACAGAATTATATTCTTAAAATATTTAAATAAAAAAGAAATATATATACTTTTCTATTATTAAATTAACATAACGTGACTTGAAATATATGAAATATGGTATTCGTGAACAAAAAAGACAAGCTACATCTGATTTGGTATGTTTTGCTCATCATCAGAGTAATTGATCTTCCTATAACGTCGATATGAATTATGAATCAATCAAAATATCATTATGGGGGGTAAGACTATTTTATAGGCTTCAGCGGAAATTTTTATCCCGCTTATGGGGGAGTAGGCGGAGAGAATCTTGTGTTAATACACCCTGGTCCCTACTTTCAGCCGTATTTTCGAAGCATTGGGTATCGAAGCATTTGGCTTATTATAATATGGCTAAACTATATTATAATAAGCCGGAACGGACTGTTCCAAGGTTACACTAGGTTCCCTCTGCTTACCCTGCTGTGTGCTGTATATATTGTTAAGCCGTTTTTTTAATTTTTTTTATATAATATTTCATTCCCTCTCAATCTCCCTCAATCTACAGCCATAGGTCCCAACATGACTTCGCTAACATATCCTCGTAATATACCACTACCACATCGCTACCACTTATACCTTAAGCCCAGCCCCATTTTATCTATTTGCATAGTCCGCTCATGTACAATGGGATATCATCCTGTATGGGTTTAACCATACTACCTTCTTTGGGTGGGGATTATAAAGAATGGCTTCACTTAATTGAATTTTTTTATCCAGATATTTACAGGCTTTGTGGTTTTTTTTGTATGTGTAGTATGAAATTTGATTAATGTATGCAAAGTTGGATTTGGATTGTTTTTAAGTGGGTATTAGGTTCTATTTTTTTGTGTTTTGAAAGGTTTTTTTTACAAAATTATGTATTTGTATGTGCGTATATCATAAAATATTATATTTTAAGTGGTATTTTATTTAAAGTTTTTATCAGCATATTCTAAGGCCATGGAGTCGTGGCTGATCGTAACAGCGTCTGTTGTGAACGCAACGGTAATGGATTCGATTCCCATTCGGAGAAATTAATTTATTTAATATTTTCATTTCCTCGCTCTGGTAACAAGGCAAAGCGTGGCGTTGAGTTCCACAACTCAACATATCGTCTCACTAATTTGGGCCCAAGTTTAAGCAAAACCGTATCCATATACTAGTATCAAATATATACTGTATTTGTATACATTAGAAACATGTGACAGTATAATTAGTAAATTTTCACTTCGTCTAACATCAATAACCGTTAACGACCCCCCACTCTCCCTTCCAGTAAAGTTGACAAGGACGTAGCCACTACAGAGGGCGTGGGTTCATTCACTTTGATTGTAATTGGGGTAAATGCTACGCTTCGTTGGTTTCAAAGGAGACGTATAAAATATAGTTAGTTACAATTTGCAAACTAAATATAATGAAGTCGTTAGTTGTATAGATTTTGTGGCTTAAATAGGTATGGCGAAGTTCGAATTTCATTTGTAATTATTTTATTACTAGAAATTGAGTTTAATGAAGAAGAGGAGAGATGGAGAAAAATTCACTACAAAATCTATGTATCAACACGAACATCGGTCACAGGTAGAGTAGGCAGAGTGAACCTAATGTTAAGACACTTTATTTCCAAGTTTCCACCGAATTCTGAGGACATTGCCTGTTAAGTGACGGTACTCAACACCGCGTTTTGCCTCATCACGCATACCAAAGAAATGAAGGTATATTACAGTTATTTATTTTTAATTATAGACATATGTTAAAACTCAAAAATATTTTCGTTTTTGAATTTAATCGTGCAAAACAGCGTTTAGATCTGCTTTCGAAACTACTTAACGCTATCTCTTGCATATAACAGGAGAGACAACTAGTTTTACCATACCTTTGTTCACAACCACATCTCTCTCTTTTCACATCTCTTATTGACTGGCGAAACTCTACGCCGCGTTTTCTCTCGATACCAGAGCGGAAAATTGAAAAAAATAAAGAAAATGAGTGAGAATAGAACAGACGACTATCGCGGCCAAGCCTACGTAAAGAAAATCCAAAAATAAAATTTTAAATATTTGACGATTCGTAAAGCTCCAGCCTATTGTTACGTGTACACCAGAAAGCTCTTTGATCGTAAATAGGTTAAAACGGTTCATTAACTCCTAGTGAGGGGACAGGGTTCATTCATTTGTTTTATATTTATTACTTACTTTAGTATTGTATTTAATTTTATTTAAATATACTTATATTTAAAGGAAATAAATTTATTAATATATTAATTTATTAGCTTTGGTAACGAGGTCAAACGTGACGTTGAGTTCCGCTACTCAACACGCAATGCTTCTAGAATTCAGCGGAAAATAGGGAGAGAAGTGTCATAACCCTAAATTATCTTTGCCCTAATTGTATTACCCCCTACATACATATGTCATAAATCGTGAAAAGAAAACTTAATATAAAAAAAATACAATAGAAATGAACTAATATTTTCTTACATTGATTAGAGTAAACATATTAGTAAGAAATATCGAAATAAACCAGACCACACACGAAACATTAAAAAAAATCTTTACCTTACTTTACCTTACCTTAAGATAAGTCAGTCAGTCAAGTCAGTAAGCGTGTAATTACGTACCACCGGACGGTGGTCACGAACAATGCTCGGTAATTGTCGCTCGTGCGCACCCAGCCTTATTATGCTACGGTAAATTTACGTTTTTTTAGTTTACTAATTTTTAATGTTTGCATATTATCTCAGATATGGGGGGTTGTGGGTTCCATTCTCATTTGGGGAATGTGTTGTTTTCTTTTTTTCGCTCTGGTAGCAGGACAGTAGCGCGGCGTTAGGTTCCGTCATCAAACAGAATGTCTTAACACTAGGTTAGGTTTAGAGAGATATCTACAGCGTAAAAATATTTACTTATATTAAAAGTATACAAAAATCGTAGTACTTAAAAAAACATATATTAGGGGTTGCAAGAAATCGAACCTAGAACCATCTCTCCATAAAGTTTATTTTTTTAATCATAATCGTATATATATATGATATTAAATTGTAATTTTTATAAACTGTATATAAACTTCGCTTAAGAAAGGTAAATTGGTTGTGACAACTTAATTGAATTTACGATCGAGTTTGCCGAAATTTTAATTATTTAAGTAACGTTTCTATTTAAATAGACGTACAGCTTGGCGTATAATTTGATTTCTTATTAGATAATGAAGATATAGTCGTGACGCAGGGGCAGGTTCGATTCCCGCTCAGAGAAATGATATATCTTTATTTTATTTTCTCGCTCTGGTATAGACGTAAAGCGCAACGTTAAGTTTTGCCACTTAACAAGAAATGCTTCATGAATAGAACGGAAACTTGGGAACAGAAGTATCGTAATAGAGAACGGAGTGTCTTAACCATAGGTTCCTACGTTACGAGTAGGTACCCTCCGCCCACCCTCCCATGTGAAACTCAAAAAAATATCTTGCTAAGTTAAAGCAAGACGAAGACCAAGACTGGAGAAGACTCAAAATTGGTGAAAAGAGGAGAATTGAGAATTGCAACACTAATTTCTACTTGCCTCGCCCATAGTTCCCATAGTTGCTAGATAAAAGTAATATGAAATCTAAAATAGAAATAAAGTAATGTAAGTGGGGTTAATATCACAACCATTTTCAATATTTATTTAATAAAATCCATTATGCCTGAAAAAAATCCTTAAATGCCTCCAACTAGAACGTCTTTCAGCATTAGTGACACATCACTTATCTAAATTCTAATAGAATCACAAACCCTTAAACTTTGCACGAGATCACTTGACTTGACCGCTATTATGTCAGTTGCGATTTGGTTTTGGGTCTGTTTAATATGTTTTATGTGGAATGAAAATTAGGTTTGACAATAAGTGGATCATTTAGCATTATGGCCATAGATTATCTCCTTATTTTGTTTAGCTTCACGCTGTATCCCGCACATAGAGGAATAGGCAAGGGAACCTGGGAATATAGCGTTGAGACACTTAGTTCTCATTAAGACACTTCTGTTCCCCACTTTCCAACAAATTCTAGAGGCATTGCGTGTTGAAACAATGCCGCAATTTACCAGAGCGGGGAAATGAAAATATTAATTATTTAATTTGCACGAGTGGGAATCGAACTCACAACCTGTCGCGTTTAACGTCACACTTTGGGCCCTTGCACCACGACTGGCACTAAAAAGGAGATAGTTATAAATAAAAAAATAATTCGGTTCTTTGTACGATGTAGCTACATGCCTTTTTTCTGTAATTATTATGATATTATTACAAATAAAAGATAATTAGACTAATTAATAACATAAAAGAATCTTATGTTTGTCAGAAAATATACATCCTCTTGTTATTATTATTTATTTTATTATGTGAATGTAAGTTTGTTTGTTACGCTTTAACGTCGAAACTACTCAACTGATTTCCATGAAACTTTGTACACGCATTCTTGAGGTATTAGAAAGGACATAAGATACTTTTTATAAACAAAAAATGTACTTTTATTTATGATTTGGCTATATAAAAATAAGTAGAAGCAGGCGAAGCCGCGTCATATATTTTTATGCTACCTTTATGTAATAGCGCGGCGTTGAGAGGCGTAACTAAACGCCGCACTATATCTTACTTAAGCTAAACAATAATATCAATCACTATACGTCTTCCATATACATTAACATACCTTTTATTATTCGAACCCACACCCAGCGTGCAGTCGAGCACGTCCCTTAATACAAATAAATTCTTTGAACAAAAAAATGCAACCTTAAAATGACAGCAGATGTCAATACCATCAGAGTGGCTGGCTGGCTGTACTCCCTTCAGCGACGCGGCCAGAATAGAAATGAACACGTGTCCACCGTCATACATTATTAATACCTTAGTTCTTTAATTTAAACTTGTTCCAGGGTTGAGTGTTCGCCTTTTTATATAGTTAGTTTGGATTTTTTTTGTTTTCCACTGGAATTNTTGTTTTTATTTGACGTAGGTTTATAAGTTAGATTATTTTTTAATAATAAACGTGTTTATAATATTAGTCTTTAGATGCAACTTAGTTTGCTTTTCTTTTTTTTTCAGCTTCACGCTGTATCCCGCACACAGCAGGGTAGGCAGAGGGAACATAGTGTTAAAACACTCCGTTCCCCACATTCCCCCGAGTTTTTGGAGTTTTTTCACTTTTTGCCTCGATACCAGAGCGAAGAAATAAGCATTGTTCTGCGTGTGTAATAATTGACAAGAATTCGTAAATTTCTGTTTCTTCAATAATTTTTCAATCATTTCATCAAAAAGAAAATAATAATATATGTATTGTTTTATTATAGTAACCTTTATACAATAAATTATTTGAAAGCTAATCCTAAACTAAAGATGGGCTGAGCCCTACAAACCTGAACTTTAAATCCCGACGTTCAAATCAAATCTTTCTTAGAAACAAACCCTTTATCATTGCTTCTTTTGCTGATTTAGCGAGGATTACCTATTCTGCAAAGGATTCTTTTAAAGAAGTATATATAAGATTGATGCCAGTCGTGGCTTAGGAGCACACGTATGTTACTGTAAAAACAACTGGTTATAGGTTCGATCCTCACTCGAGGAATTTATATTTTAATTTCTTCGCTCTGGTGTCGAAACAAAGCGCGGCGTTGAATTCCGCCATTTAACAAGCAATCTATCTAGAATTGGGGGAAAGTGGGGAACGGAGTGTCTCAACACAAGGTTCTCTCTGTCTACCCTGCTGTGTGCAAGATACAGCGTGATTTAAAAAAATAAATGCCATTTCCGTTAAAAAATAACAACAATATATTATCTTGAATAGCACCAATGACACTCATGACATATATAATACTCCGTTCTTCGCATTCCCCCTAAAAAATCAGTGATTCCGATTAAACCCGCGGCGGGTTCGAATCCCGCATCATTCAAAATCTTGATATCTTTTCAAGAAACAAAGAAATATAACTGAGTGAGGAACTCACGCTGTGACCACGCGTTCTGCATTACACATGAGGTCGTGGTCAGGAAGCGGACACGCGTGTTCGCGTGCGATAATAACATAGAGTGCTTCCTGTATCCGATTTTAATTGTTTTATAGCTAATGGTAGCTATGGTGAAAATATATAAATGTTATTTTAGTTTAATATATAGGGTTCTAACCATTTTTGATATAGAAAATTGTATAAAATATTACCTATTTTAATTTTTAGCTTTACGCTGGTATCCCGCACACAGAAGGGTAGACAGAGGGCCCCTAGTGTTAAGACACTCCGTTCTCGACTTTCCGCCGAAGTTCGAGGCATTGCGTGTTGAGTGGCGGAACTTAACGCCGCGATTTGCCTCGAAAATATAAATGTAAATAAATATTTCATCACAACCGTCGCGTTACCGTCAAAGCCTTCGACGGCCTCTTTTTTCTTTATATGCGAAAAAAATATACAAAATAAACTTCTAAGAAAACAAGCTTCTTTTACATATCTAATACCTAAGTGGAACCATTTATTTTTAACTTACCCCCATACTGATGTCGCTTTTCGTATAACGACATTATACGGCGAGAGCTTTCAGGGTTTTTCATTTTCTATTATAAATGTATGCGGTGTTATTAAATTATTTTAAAAGGTTTTGTTTTGGCTATGTAAAATGGAATACGTAACAAATATTAGGTAAAATAAGACTTTTATATCTTATAGCTCTAGCCATTCGTCAAGAGGTTGTAGGTTCGATTCTCATTCAAGGAAATGAAATATTTAATATTTTTATTTTGTCGCTCTGGTAGCGAGGCAAACCGCTTCCTCGAATTCCATGACTCTACACGTAATGTCTCCAGAAATCGGCGGAAAGTGGAGAACGGAAGGCTTAACCCCATATTTATCTTTGCCTACCCTTCCACATGCACAAGTACAGCGTTAAACTACGAAAATAAAACATTTTCATTAAAATTATGTGAAAATCAATATAATTTCACTTCTAACTTTAGTTCATATAAACAGACGTGACTATACAATTTTCTTTTATGTATATATGTAATTTAAAGGCACCGATGTACGCAATAGATCGTGAACCCCATACCGCCTACACTCCATTGTTCCGAACCACGCATCTATGAAGAAAATTATAGTAAACCAGGTGTAAATTATTCGAAATGAACACACACGATTCTAGTCTTTATTACATTGTAGTAATTAGTTACATATTAGCATAGTGTATTTATAAATAATGCTAATATAATGCATGCAATTCTAAAATCTATTTCGGTATAAGGCAACGTTTTATTATGTCATATGTTTTAATTTATCAGGATTATCGATCGTTTGCTATAGCACTATAATAACTTAGTTTTGCAAAGTTAAATTGAAAAACCCTATATTATCATTTTACATAGATTTTTCATTTAGCGCAATTAAATATCAATATAATGCATGGATATCTTGCAAAAATTACCTTATTTAGTTCCAGAAAATTCAATGGTTGTGGGTTCGATCCCCACTTGAGGAAAATAATTATTCACTTTTTCTTAACAAAAGAAATCTTAGCATTCAGTTCATTCATATTAGGAAATTGGGCAATACATGCGGTACTGAGTGTCTAAATACTACGTAAAGCTAAAAAAAGGTTATCTAAGAATAACCCAGTAAAAAACAAGTAATATATTTAATAACACATTTTTTCACAAAATTAAAAGCTGCTATCGGTATTTATTCAAATTATAACCATTTTATAACTAATTATGAAAATTAATCTATACGAATATTAAAAAACTGAAGAGTGTTTGGTTGAACGCGCTAATCTCAGAAACTACCTATGTGTTGAATAGTTCATTTATCAAAGAAAATTAACCTATAATTAACTAAAATTTCAATATAGATTAGTTAATTTCGTTTGATATTGCGGGCAAAGTCACAGTTAAAAAGTAGTATTCTATAATTACTACTAAGTAGTATTCTATAGTTACTCTATAGTAACAAAAATATTTTACGTAACGGAAGTTTGTTACGAATTGGTAACCCATCAGTTTATTATCCTTTAAAGTTTAGATCAAACGACGCCTCTTCAACTAAATTACCCAATAGTTAAGCCAAACAGTAATAGAGCGGTCAAGGTAGAACTAGAGCACGATGCTAGGTTCCGTAGATAATTTGGAATAAAATTATTTTGGATAAAAACTTTTTTGTTATTGTTAATTTATTTTGTATATCAAAATAAATTTGAAATAAATGTATTATTTCTATAATCATTATAAAAAAATATTGTTTTAAATTGTAATGATATTAAAATAAATTGTAGGTACTTTTCAATTTGAAAGAAGATCAAACGAAAACTTAATGAGAATATACTTAGGTAATTTAATAAGCCTTTTATTCGTTATATTTTGCAACAATTTTAAAATACATTTATTTGTTTATAAGTCATTATAATGATGTCACTGTCATTGCGCAGGAGCATAAGCATGTGACTGTGAACGCGACAGTTTGTGAGTTCGATTCCCACTCGAGGAAATAAAATATTTAACATTTTCATTTATTCGCTCTCTCTGGTGTCGAAGCAAAACGCGGCGTTAAGTTCCGCAACTTAACATGCAATATATTCAGAATTCGGCGGAAAATGGGAAACCGGGTGTTTACACTAGGTTCCCTCTGTCTACTACGAAGCTTAAAAAAATGTATGAAATAAATGTTTATTACCTAAAAACGACGTAACCCTAACACGGATATAAGATTCATATTCGATAAAGTCTATAACCATTTAATTTCAAACTATATTCCCTTACAATAAAGTTTACTTTTGAATGTACATTTTTTTACGATATGAAAGATATTTTTATTATCACATACTGATAAGGGGTCAAGTGGCAAGCTAAATTGGGGACTTACATAAGACTGACCTTTACTGACGTAAGGCTGAAAGCATGTCAGTACACGCTTCTGTTTTAATATCGATAGACAATGAAATATCGATTTGAATATGCATTTATATTTTTGACAAGTTCATTGAAAAAAGCGATATATCCAGAACAAGTGTTATTTTAATGATCTGAGAAAAATTGCAGTTTTATATCATCATCATCATCATCATCATCATCATCATCATCAGCCTATCCTCGTCCACTGCTGGACATAGGCCTCTCCAATGATTATATTTATGTGATATAGGGACTTTATGGATTTCGTTAATTAACAACAAATCTTCAGCACATAGCAGGGTTAGCATACGGAACCTGGGAACCTATTATCAAGACGTTTCGTTTCCATTAAGACACTTCCGTTTTCCACTTTCAGCCGAAGTTCTAACTATATTTGGAGTTCTAAAGTTACTTATTTATATTTTTATTTTTCTCCGAAAGCCTTTTTGTTCTCCACTCTCCAAAGAGACGATACAGTAATGTATGCAGTTTAATTTTATATACCGTACCATATATATAAAGTAGAGTGTAAAGCGAAAACTCTAAAACTCAAAAAAATCTCACGTGCCCATAATTTAAGCAAAACTGACAACTTTAAATAACTACTAAGGAAATAACAACCATAAATAAATATCTATCATATAAAAGTAAAATCTCAATTATTGAGGAAGTAAAAGTGTTTTACCAATGTTATTGTATGGAAACTAGTTTTATGAGGTTTGTATTTAATTGATAGGAACATTATACGTTTTGTACGCCGAACTTAAGTATCGAATGCTACTATAATTGATACCTCCACTTCTTCCATTCTGGTCTATTTCACGCTATTAAGCATCAGTCAGGCTTATAATGGTGCAGCTCGTCTCGCCATCGCCGTTTTGGTCTGCCAATTCTCCTTTTAGAGCTCGTAATCCACCTGGAATAAAAATATTGATTTTAAATATTTATCGCAGTTTTTTTTTCTTCACGCTCTATCCCGCACAAAATGTACCTTAATTCTGGAGGCATTGCGTGTTGCGTGGTGGGACTCAACGCCGCGCTTTGCCTCGTTACCAGACCGACGAAATGCAGGATACATGCAGGATAATGCACAATGCATAATGCGATTATGGGTACTACTTACAAGAATATCACAAAATGTAAAAAAATACTTGTAATAGTTTTTTTTTTGTTAATAAAGTATTATTTTTTAATAATCTCTAATATAATTCGGTAATCGCTTTTGCTTATAACTTATCCCCTACACTAATTAAGTAACGTGAGAATTATTTAGAATAAGCCAAAAAAAAGTTAAATTGACAGGTTCAAATCTTGTGCTCGTAGGTATAGTTTGTTATATTAATAATAATAATGTTGAGGAAGGTCTGATTTTAGAATATAATACTATTCTATGTAAATAGGTTTTTAGATGTCTCTATTTGCTCTGCAAAATGTAAAATCTTTTATTTTTTTGGAGAAAAAAATACATATTATGTTCTGAAAACATTTATTTTTTCTTCATTTATCTAAAAATCCGAAATCTAAATGTAAATATTCATCCATCCATCCATCCCGTACGGAAAGCCATCATACATCATTCATCAATAGCTCTCAATAGGGCTGAAAGTAAAGAAATTAATATCTAAAAATTAAATCTTGCCTGTCTGTCTCTTGATGCCAATCGTGGCTCAGGGGCCCAAAAGCGTGACAGATTTTGGGTTCGATCCTACTCGAGGAAATGAAATATTTAGTATTTTCATTTCTTCAGTCTACACTATCGAGGCAAAACCTCCAGAATTCGGTGGAAAGTGGGGAAAAGATATGTCTTAATGAGAACTGAGTGTCTAAATACTAAATTCCAAGGTTCCCTGCCAACCCTGCCATAATATGTCCGGTATAAAAGCATGAAGCTAAAAAAGTCTTGTCTTGTTAACTCGAGTTAAATCCGCGAAGTTAAAGGGAAAATGAATGAACTATCCATCCATAAATATTTTTTCCAGTAAAAAGAAAGTTTATTTAACAATCCAAACAAGTATAGATACAATCTAAATCACGCGACCGCGTCCGTGTGTAATCTATACCGCCGTAAATCCTGTACGAGGGGACGTTGACAGCCGCCATTGAACTTGGATCATAGTTCGAGTGGAAATATGTGTTTATTTTCCTAAAACGTGTTTAAATATGATTTTTATTGGGGGTTAAGGTTCTTTTATTTCAGCTTCACACTGTTTCCCGCTCATAGTAAGCATGGTAGGCAGAGGAAACCTAGTGTTAAGACACTACGTACCTTTAAACTTGTATGTTGGGTGATGGACCTCAGCGCTGGCCTGTTAAATTATTGTTATATTTTTATAGGTAGTACCTAAAAAGAATTCTGTGTAAAAACACTCTGTTCTCCACTTTTCACCGTATTGTCTAGACATTGTGTGTTGACTGGCAGAACTTGACACCGCGCTTTGCCTTGTTGCTAAAAAAATTAAAATATCAAATAATTTCTTTATAAAAAGATATTTTTTGAATTCAAACCGTTTTACTACATCACTATTAGCTTCACGCTGTATCCCGCACACAGCAGGGTAGGCAGAGGGTACCTACTGTTCTGGGGGCATTACGTGTTGAGTGGCAGAACTTAACGCCGCCGCCGCTCACTAAGTAATAATAAGGTTTAACGAAATAAACTGCGGCTATAAGTATTATATTAACAAGTATATGCCACTAGATACAAGATAAACCAATTTAAGCCAAAATTATATACGTTATTTCGAATAATTTGTCGTAAATTTAACATATCTTGATTAAGCCAGCACACTGGAGGTTTTTGAGGTTAAGCATTAAAATCTCCCATACAAAAAAAAATACAGTCGAATTGATAACCTTTTCTTACAGAAGTCGGTTAAAAACTTAATAGGATATTTTTTTTATTAAAAAAGTAATCTTAAAAGGTAGATTGAAACAAAGTACGGCGTAGAGTTCTGCCACATCACAAAGAAGGACCGAAGTGTTATGACACTAATATTTCTGCCTGTTCTTATTAATATTGTAAAAGTGTTCAGTCCAAAGTGGCAGAAAATGTGATGTTTTTTCTTTAACAATGCTATAAGGTTTCTTCCATACGTCGATAAAGAAGTTTCTCTTCTAAAAGAAGATATAGTATTTGTTTATCTTTATTTATTACTACAATATCATAGGTTCAATTACGACAACTAAGTTTTTATGTTGTAAATCGATAAAAATAAGATTAGCGTTATTTAAATAAGTTGAAAATAGATAAACACCAAATGTTACATAAGAAACTACTAAAATATGAATAAAATTAAAATCAAAGTAGGAAGAGAGGGAACCTAGTGTACACTACCACCAAATTTTTCGAAGCAGAGCGAAGAAGTGACAATATAAATTTAAATAAATACATCATTTCCTCGAGTGGGGATCGAACCCGCAACCGTCGGCCAGCCACACCTTTGACCCGCTGCGCCACGACTGGCCCCAGAGAGTTTTAAATAGGAATCTCCAAAGCAAAGTTATACCTCAAAAAGGAAATAATAGTGTTGTTTATTTACAACGCTCTATTGAATGATTAAGCCATTACCAGGTTTCGATAGTGATGGGAGAGGCATAGAAACAATACCGAGGCATAAATTATTATGTTCGATTACGCTTCATGGAGTTTGTATTTAATTTGGTACATCACTATTTGTTGGTATTTTTTTTTTAATGATTTTTTTAATGAAATCTATTATACTTTTTATTTTCGTAGAATATTTCTTTTTAAGAAACAAATATTTTTTTATAAACTAAAAAAACCTTATGGTGAAATTGATTCAATTGTTTTATTTCTCTGCCCTGGTAAGGCAAAATGCGGCGTTAGGTTCCGCGAAGCAATCTATGGGATTTAAGTGGAAAGTATGTATTATAAAAAAATCAATAATATTTTGCTTAGCTTCCTTTATGTTTCTTTCAGTATATACATATCTAATCTAACATCGAGTCTGTCGGTTCTATTTGCATTTAATATAACTTTCAGAAAAGCAATCGATTGTTTGCCGTCAAACAAACAACAATGAGAACGGAATGTTATTGTTTTGTTTTTATTTCATTCTGAAAATATCATTAAACTTTTCCATTTTCACATATATATGCTTGTTTGAATTATACTCCTTATATTAGATTTTCTTTTATTGCAGCGAAAAATATCGTTTGATATTTGTTCGATTAATGTTTTTTACTGCATTTTCGAAGATTTACCCTTATTTTTCCTTTTACTTTAGTGAATAAAATTTCATTTTATCACTATTATTGCTCAACTAACGTGTAGAACGAAAGTTATTGGCACTAGTACTGTCGGATCAACCTTTTCTATTGTAGAATATTTAAAAAGGTGGATACAAAAGAATTTATTGTATGTAAATTTTAAAAAATATAAACTCAGAATTTAATTCTAGCGGTAACTCGATAACGAACTGTCATGGGCCGGCGTTGAGTTCCGCCACTCTACACACAATGTCTCGAAAACTAGTCTAAAATTGTGAAACCGAATGTCTCAAAATTAGATTCGCCTGCCTATCCTGTTATATACGGGATACCGGATATGTTTACCCTAATAACCACCTGGCTAATTGAGTTTTAGGTAATCTATATACCTATATGTCACGCTATCTCGTCACGCACAGATCAAAGGCCGTTATTAGCGGTCAGTGTGCGGCGCACTCAAAGCGGTCACTTAATAATGATCCAGTACACCTGTGGGCTGTGGGTAGCGCCTGGGTTCACAAAGCGGAGAGTTATCTATATATATAAAATCGAAAGGTCACTCACTCATCACGAAATCTCAAAAACTACATGTGCTAGGAATCTGAAATTTTGCATAGGAGTTATTTATAGGACGTAGGTGCTCGCTAAGACGGGGATTTGCAATATTCGAAGCCTAAGGTGTAGTTTTTGGGGTTGAAAGTTTGTATGAAACTTCGTTACTATAAATGCTATAAGTCTCTAATTTTGCACAGAGCTAGTATTTAGGACGTAGGTACTCATAAAGACAGAAATTAATAATAACGTAGTTCACGCAGGCGAAGCCGCGGGCGGGCCGCTAGTAGGTTATATATGTATATCTAACTAATAATGTTGCTACATTTACTTTTATAATACTTAACCTGACTTAATTTAGGTTCACAGTGGATCCCTAGCGGGGTCAGAGAGAATGAAGCGCCATACTCTACGGTCTCTATATACCTCTTTCACCTCGTATACTGTCAGCAACCTCTCCATACATGCCCTTGGGAGGTCTTCATGCATTCCCCTCCTTCTACCTTGACCCGGGGATTCTTCTCCAGTATCTTTTCCCCAAATTAAATATAAATTATCTGTTAGGTCAAGTCGCGTTGTCGAGTTAGTGCGCACGGTGTTGAGTTCCGTTAATAATAAAAATTTGTAAATATAAATTACCACAAATTAAACGAAACATTATCCGTACAAATATAAAAATGAACCATCATTTTTTTTTTAATTCTATATACAACAAAAACAAATTAATTATAGACTTAACTAATTCTGTGGTTTAAAAACAACAATGGATCACCCCTTCACCTACAAAATAGGCTATTGTATTAAAAATAACACAAAAAAATGCATTATTCTAAATATTACTAAGCATTTTAGAAATATCAGCTGTCGTGAAAAAAAAACTATTCTACGGGCGTATATAGTAGGGGTTGAATGAGATATTATGAATCAACAAACAGACAAAGGTACATCCGTTAAATCGACAACAATACGCTATTAGGATCTACCAGATATCATATTTGAACCCCGTTTTTTACGAGAAGCTAGGAAAAGGAGGATATGCAATAAGAAATATTTTAATTTGAAATTTAAAAAAAACGTATATTAGAAATCGTAGATAATTAAAGTAAAAGAAATATCTTTTATATATCTAAATAAATTTATAATGTTCACATTTAAAAATGTTATTAAATTATTTAGGAAAATTATTAATTTTCCTAAATAATTTTGCCGAACAGAAGTCAATAACATAAATAAAAAATGTGTTGAGTTTCGCCATTCAACACGTAATGTTTCGATTTCATATGGGAACTGGAAGACGAAATGTCTTGACACTGGGTTCCCTTTGAATAACTCACATTATGCCAATCTAAGAACATAAAAAAAAATATTTAGTATTTTTTTTTTGAGGCCGTCGAGGCGCAGCGCCAAAAGGGTGTGCTTATAAAGCGACGGTTGTAGGTTCAATCAAAACTCGACGAAGTGAAATATTTATTTACGTTCATATTTCCATCTCTTCGCTCTGGTGCCGAGGCAAAGCGCGGCGTTGAATATTGCCACTCAACACGCAATACCTCCAGAATTCGGGGAACGGAGTGTCTTAACACTATTTTCCCTCTGCCTGTGTGCGGGATACAGCGTGAAATGAAAAAAGTATTTTTTTTTAAATTGACAGGTTGAGAAGCACAGAAGGTTCAATCGTAAAATTTTATATTATATCCATAAGGTAGAAGGGTTACTAAAATCCCATTTACTGACAATGCCTGTAAAAAATATAAGTATAATACTAGAGTAATTGGATAGGAACCTTGTTAACCTGAGATGAACGGGAACGGGAACTTTTGTTAAAGATATTATGCAAGTTTTTATAGTTTTTTCTACGGTGAAGGATTTACGGCTTTTCATTCGTTGTTTGGTTCTTTTATACAACGATTTAGCTGTGACTTTGCTTGCTCTGAATATAGAAGAATTATTTATTTTTTTATTTATATACAATGCTAAATAGCTAAATTCTGTATTGCGATTCTGTTATGTAAAAATGAATATTTTTTGATATATGTAAATGAATATTATATAAATAAATAATTCTACGAACAGGAAAATTAAAAACTTTACTAGCTATTAATTACAACATTTTTACAAAACATATAAAAGATATAACGGAATTAGAATCCGCAACTGTTTCCAAAAGGCGAAGTCCAAGAATACACATATTAAATATAACACTTAAAAATATTAAAAAATACTTTAAATTTTTCTATTCTTATCTTACAAAATACTAAATATATATATATATTAGAATCTTCTAATAAAACTTCTGTTAACTTATCCATTGTGGTTTGTTTGTTCCAGGTATGCT
>JAKRZM010000596.1:0-10227 GCA_036379175.1 Heliconius cydno galanthus
AAAAAAATGTATTTTATGTGCACAAAATGAATAAATACTTAACACTGAATAAATATTTTAGGAAATAAATCGTTAAACTTTACTTTTATGCCGAGAAATACCTTTCTGAAGTAAAGGAATTTCGCACGAAGCAAACAGCCACTTTTTAATGATGATAAATCAAAATGTGATGGTTGGATAGCTAATTTACTATATTCAAATAATAAAAAGGTACTTTAAGAAACTAATTGACATACAATAACACATGTCTGTTTCTTTTTTTTAACTACCCTCATTTTTTTCAACTGGGACAAATGTGTCCCCATAGTCGTGAAAGGGTTATAGTATAACAATAAATAAAAACAAGTCAAATTATCGTTAAAAATTACATGAATGTAATGTTTGAGTAATTATTACACAAAAGTTCTTTTGGAAAGGAATTCAAAATAGCGAATAGGCTTTAAATAAATAATTTTCCATCTCATAAAATTCTTACAATAACAAGAAAACTACAAAATTATGCAGATTTCATAGCAGATAGAATTGAAGAAAAGATGTATTTTGTTTTTTTTTTATGGAAAAGGACAAGCCAAACGAGCGTTCGGAACACCTGATGAGGACTTAAAACAACGAACTAAAAAGTAAAACGTACTTTGATTTTGTTAAACAAAAATAATTTAAAAAAGGTTTTCTTCATTTTTAAGCTAATGCTACAAAAATAATATCAAACTATTAAGCCTGTTAGTTTTACTTGGTACTTTTTTATCTAATTCTAGATTCTGTCATAAAATTCCAATTTTGATAACCATAGAAAATCTCACAAGCTGTACATGGTAGCTACCTCTTTGTTAATAACATCATTGCATATTATTAAACCAGAACAGTGTTTGACAAAGACTATCTCATTATATTAATGTTAATATACGTACGCCAGAGGAGCTTTGTGACATGGTGACATTTGAATTCGCTTAATCATTCACCCAAATCCTTTTCTACGCGTCGGTTCAATTAAATGGAAAGTAATTATGCAAGCAGGAAGTAAATGGTAAACTACATGTTTGGGATATATAAATATATATATATATATTTAATAAATATACTAATTATAAAATAGTAATGAGTGATTTAAATAAATTCAAATTTATATCTTATATTAATGTTACTTAAAATTACATTAACAATTGTAATTCCATTGTTTTTTTTTGAATAAATTATTAGAAAATTTTGCTGTATTAGTCAACAGTTCTTAATTTTACGGATATTTATATGTAGTTACTAAAATGCTTTGCTATTCTAAAGTATTGATATATATCTATATAATTTTATATGAATTCTACCAAGATATATAAATTCAACATAAAAGACTTAACACTTGTTTGTTGTGTTGTTGCAAGAAATTTTCAGGGTAAAATGTTAAAGCGAGTTCCAGAAACATTTTACGGTAGTACTAATCGAAATGGTTCGTTGGGCTATCAGACTAGTCGATGCCTATCCCGGGCCAGAGTTTCAATTTACTCACGTCGTTTGACGAGGACACCTACACTGATTGTAGTAGAAAGATTTTTTAAAGTTCCGTTAAATTGAAGGAAAGTTAAAATAATGCTGTTACTTATAACGAAATGAAATGAAAATTTATTGTCAAAAATATATGAGTACAGTAACCAGATACAATAAATCAATCCTATTTATTACAGCATTTAGTTAAATAATTTCATTCTGGTTTTATGAAAATTATCAATTTCTTTCGTGTATTTTCCATACAATGTTACAGTGGTGAAGTCAGTTATGCTTAACGGGCATGCTCAAACCGCCACAAATGAAGAACTGAACTGTTATTTTAATTTTGTTATTTTTTAATCTTGTATATCAGAGAAAGAGGAAATCCGTCGTGGCGCAGCGGCACAAGGGTGTGACTGTAACGCGACTGTGGTGGGTTCGATCCCCACTCGAGGAAGTGAAATATTTATTTACGTTTATATTTCCATTTCTTCGCTCTGTGAACCGATTTTGATGATTCTGTTTTATTTAAAACCTGGTGCTTCCCGCGGGTGATTTTAATTTGGCCTAGTTCTAACAATGTGATCCATGAGAAAATCACATAGGTAGTAAATTTGCATCGTCTACTGTTTGAAGTGGGTTATCTTATTAAAAAATATATTAAACGATTTTAATTAACACTAGAAGCGCCGCCGTCCCATTTTTGTCCCAAACGCAAGGTTGATTGTTTATAACTTTTTTGTTTGTTAATGTATATAGATGAAACTTTTTCACTATTACCAATTTTACAGCTTTATTTAATTAAAAATATAAATAATTTTATAGCAGTCATACTTTTTGAAAAAAAATGAGATTTACCTAGAACTGCCGCTGGGTCATTTTTGTCCCGCCATTATTATTTTATTATTTGAGGGTATAATTTGACATATTTTCATGCCTCGGGGACGAGGTAGAGGTGAAAGGACGATGCGGGGGCGGAAAAAAATTGAATAGTAAGTTTAGCAGTCAATACCTAAGTTTTTAGGGTTCTGTAGCTTTTAAGGGAAAAAAAACCCTTATAAGATCATTTTTTGTCCATCTGGCTGTCTTTGCTTTTATCTCAGGAACGCTTGGAGAAATCGAGTTGATATTCATATGAGTATATGAATATCTACAGTCCCTTGATTTCCTGAAAAAGCACCCTTAAAAAAAGATATGACCATTTATATAGTAAAAAACGTGTATTTCGACATTATAAAGGCTGTTCTTATGAAAATTTAATAGGTAAAGAATTTGTCTCGACTGTTAATCCTAATTAAAAATTGCGCTTATTAATATTCTTTTTAGTTCTATGTAGTCAGGTTGTTTGTTTTTTTAAATATATTTTTTTAATTTACATTTTTTGTTACAAATGATTAATAGAATTTCCCTTACATAGTATAACAATAAGCACGAAAGTTTGCAAGAATGGTTGTCAAAACAACTATACATTTCCTAAACCGCTACTTAAAATGAAAAATCTTGAAAGGAACCTAACAATTATTTTTTCGCGCTTGACGTAGTTCGCCGATGTAGATATTTTTTTATTTTGACAATATGGCGATAGGTTACATACATTGAGAGTTACATACATACATACTCGTAGACTGATAAACACATTACCTGTATTATTTTAGGATTAAAAATTTCCTTCAATTGTTAACTTTTTTGTTCATTTTAAATAGTTAGGTTTTTTGCAATATTAACGATTTCTTCTAATTACCTTTACTTATTTTATTTGATAATTTTAATCACGCAGGTAATTTTTCTAATATTAAGAATTTTATCGTCTTTACTTATATCTAATTAATATTCTACTTTGGTTTGTTTTGATATATTTAAATTTATAATGTTTTCTTGTTAATCATATTGAAACTTGAAAATAATTTCATAAATATATGAAATAAATATTGTATAGTTCAAGCGGGCGAAGCCACGTGGGTCCGCTAGTGCATTTTTAATATGCAAAATCCAAAACTATTTTATATTGTACAATAAGTCGAGCTAAATTGAGTTTGAAGATGAAATCTTTTAAATTAATATTCTACAGAGAATTTATCCTAAAATTTCTTGACTTAAAGACACAGATCACATTCTAATCGCAAAAACTTTTCGTCTTAAGAATTTAATTATTTCTTCAAGTTTATTTAGAAGATCGTCACAAATCAGTCGGTAGCAATCCACTCCAGCATCTCCAACCGAGTGGCTCATTACTATTTGTTAGTACTCCACGCTTAAACCACCGCTGACTCACTTTCAAGTAAATTAAACGGTTCTATTGACGTCTCCATTATTATTTCGACAAGGCGCCTCAGCTTTAGATAACTTTCTCAAGTTTTATTTTTGAGTAACTTGTCTACTATCAGATATAGATAGAATATAGATAACAAAAGTTACCTATTATTCAACAATAGGATATTGTGTTAGTGTTGTGTATTTTGTTAGTGAATATTGGACAATTATAAATGTATTTAATGTAATGTGCATCTTTAAATTTACATCTAAAATATTTGATCCATTCGAGAATATCAATCAGAATTAGCAAAAGACAATAAAAAGTAGTAATGCCGTCGCACGATCTCCATTAAGTCTGTGATGCGTTCCTCCTTGCAAATCTGCACTTCCTCAGTACGTGACCGTGCCTAACCACAGTTTGTACAATCAGCCACATCTTAAACATTATCCGTACTAATTATGTATAGTATGATTAATGGAATATACATTTTTATCATTGTTTTAGTATTAATATATATTTTTTTAACCTTCTAAGACACAGTATCAAAGATCCAGTATCTTCAAGGAAGGTCACGTAAAAAACATTAGGGCGGAATGTATGAAGAGGTTGATGATAGTGCACGCGCGTTTGGTGCTACATTTTTCCTGACTACCCACCCCGCTAGGGATCGTTATCCCAAGTTTAAGTCAAGTTTTTTAACAAAAAACAAACCGTCTTCAAACAAATAACTAAAAAGTAAATTTACTGAACATAAAGCAATTAAAGAAAGATTTTATAATTTTGTTGTCGGAGCCAAGTAAAACAAACTGGCTTGGTAATTTTATCAAATTAATAATATCTTATAGTAAGATTGTTTTAATCATGTTTTTTCTTGTAACTATTACTGTAGTCATCAGTTCCACGTCATCAAATTGTGTTTTTGAAAGCAAACACACGAGTTAAAATTACTCAAATCCTTGTAACTTGTGCCTATAAAATTTAAAGAATTCCCTCGATTTCTCCAGGATCCCATATTTAGATCTTGGCATGGTCCTCACCTGTGTGGTATACCCTTTCAAACAAAAAAAGAATTATCCAAATCGATTTAGGCGCCTTCGAATAATCGGTCAACATACATAAAAATAAAAATATTTTTGTTTAAAATATTTCCGTTTTTAAGGCTGTTAAGAGAGCAACTCCATCACAATGGTAGTTTATAATTTGAAATATAAAAAAATATAAGACGTTACTCTCTCAAACACTTAAATTAAACATATCTATAATCACAATTCTTAAGAGAAAACTTAAAGCGTAATCGATTCTGTCGCGCGCTCAGCAATGAATCACCGATGTTTTCCAAGATTTAGTTCTTTGTGAGTCTGCTCAAACGTTCTCAACTAACAATTCGTTTCCGTTATTAGAACTTTTATATTAAAAATAACTTTTTTACAATAGAAACCAAATCGCAGTGAACGATGAAGATTAAGGCACTTCATCTAAGGCACGTTTTTAAGTTTTTTATTTTTATTCTAAAATGAATGTAGTATATTACATACGGATCACGTATACATATTACAATAAAAATAGTATCGATTTTACATGACAACCAATAGTACATGGCGCCACATCGAAGGCTTCTTAATGTCCCTACATACACAATTTACTTAAAGGTGATCCTTTTTATTAAAAAAAACACTCTTTCATTATAAAAAAGAAAAAGAAAACAGATGTATATACGAGTATATATATCACAATGTAGAAAAATATAATGTTTTCTTTTTAGCAGGGCCTACGCATAAATTGAAGAAAGGTTTCTCACTTATGAGAATTGAAATGTATGGGAATAAGATGCGTAAAAGAATTAACTATCGAACTGTAAAGACAGATTCATACATTATTGTTTTGTTGAATATGATTTATGATGAGAATATGTTTATTTCATCACTGTATTATAGTAATCGATGTATTGTACTAGCGTTTTTTATATGCTCTTGTTAATCATCTTCACGCTGTATCCCGCACACAGTAGGGTAGTCAGAGTGAACTTTACACTAAGATACTCCGTTCCCCACTTTCTGTCGAATTAATATTTTTTGGAAATAAAAAAACAACTAAAAGACAGATAAATAATTCAGAATTTTTAAGCAAATACACGCTTGCAGGTACAAAAAAAAATATTTAAAGATAATAAATGAGAGTTTTTTTTAAGAAGAAAATAATTAAAATTGTAAGCCGCTGTATTACATCTCATTACGGCTGTTAATTATTAGTACATAGCCGAAGACCACTCAAGTCGTTCCGGCCGCTTTTAGCGTTTACTCTACGCAACTTCAATCTTTTAACTTAAGATGACTTTCATGTTAAAAGCGTTCAGAATATAAATTAATTAGAGAGTTTCTGAGCTTTATAATTTAGAAGGAATAATAAGGGCTTTGAATATAACATTCACTGTGTAAAATCCTTCATATTTGAAATCTCATAAGGTTTTAAAAAATATATAAATGCACATTGGAATATTTCCAATATCGCTAAACTCACAAATAGGTCAAAAACAATAAATTATGTAATGCTCTATAAATTTATATAAGTCTCTACATCCTACAGGCGGATTTACGCTGCATAGTTCTTGTTAACAAATATACGTTGTTTATGTATTGATGTTATTTTATAATCATAAGAATCTTAATTTATATAAGATGTTGAAAATACAGATATTTTAAGTAAAATTATATAGAGAGTCTCGAGGAAAATCTTTAGGTAATGATTTATTTAATTTCATTAAATGTTTCAGTTATCAGAGTAATATAAATAAACAAAACAATAATATTAAAAATAATGATCCAAACATTAATTGTGTTGATGAACCATTGCAATAATTGGACTTTTAATTATTTTGTTTTTATATAATGTATTCAAATATTTATTTAAATATGCAGCTATTTAAACGGTTTTTTTATAGTTATAGTTAGAACAAAATACGTCTGTAGATTTCACTAAATTTTGAATAATTCTACATGGAGATGCGAATACTTAGAAACCTTATGTAGTTATCCTCTCAAAGATCGTCTAATATTCTTTTAACTCCCTACTTAGAAAATAAAAATAAATTACAAGATCTGTTATTTAATTCGTATTACCAAAAACGCTATAATAATAAAATTAAAAGCTCAAGTCCCTTAATAGAGTGCTCTTGAAAGGAGGCTCTGATAAGCATTTTTTCAATGTTCTACAGTTTCATACTGCTTGACCTTAAATAGGCTGCTTGTTCAGCTTTCGTTCACGATAAAATCAGCCATTAAAATTTAATAATTGAACGTACTTTCATGAAATTTACTTTTAATTCCCGTCAAACAAACAAGGTCTGTTTCATGCTTAAGTCGTCCGAAGAACGTATTTTTTTGATATGAGTTTAAAGTCTTATTAATTTTTGAAATTAAGTGTTTTCGTATTAGACAACTAATTCGCATGTTGCTGAAGAGCCAATTATAGTAGATCAGAAAGGCCGCAAAGACGATGCCCTTATCTTACGTACGTCTTTTTAATGTTGCAATTTTGTGTTTGTAAGAACAAAAAATAATAACACCTATCTTTATACTTATAATACTGTCTATCATTTAACCAGAACAAACGTGGACTAAATTTAAAGAAAATAAACAAGGAAAGAAAAAGAAATACGTGCAATTTCTGTGAAACATTAAAATAAGAAAACGGTACCAGCGGAAGGTATAGAATAAACAATTTTTATCAGTACGAAAAACATTGCTCTATGATATTTTATACGAAGTTCCAAGCTAAGGGAATATGAGACTATAGTACAGTATTCTTTAGAGCTTTAGCATGAAACTTGATACCGGGTATGATATAACTTTTGCACCAGATCTAAATTATATAGTAGAGTAAGATTCAACAAAATTGCTGTAAGTTTCTAGTACTACGCAAGTTTTAA
The DNA here is from genome assembly GCA_036379175.1 of Heliconius cydno galanthus. NCBI lineage: Eukaryota > Metazoa > Arthropoda > Insecta > Lepidoptera > Nymphalidae > Heliconius > Heliconius cydno. The sequence continues at coordinate 7,656 of JAKRZM010000596.1, forward strand.
TCCAACGGATTGGCTGTCGAGGTCAGTTGAGGTGCAGGGTAACAAGTGTGTGACTGTAAACATGACTCGTGGGGACTCGAAGAAATGAAATATTTATTTAAATTTATATGGTAATTTCCTTTTTTTTTCGAAGTTAAGCGTTTTGCCACTCAACACTCAATGTCTCCAGATTTCGGAGGGAAGTGGGCAACGAAGTAGCACAATAATTTAGAAATAAAATATTTAAAAGTAATTTAATGAATATAAAGTTGTCTGAGAAAACCAAGTCAGAGTTTGCAGTACTATAAATAATTTTATGTACAAACAATTTGATCTCGTTAAAGTTTGCTAATTTATTAAATCAGCAAACTTTAATTGGAAAATTAGTTTAGACTTAAAATTTACTTTACAAATGACAAATGACAAACGATATCATTGCAAAGGCTTATCTCGCATGATATATCAAATTCAATATCCGAGTCCATTTTAAAATTGATCATGCAATTAATGAATTCCGGTCGTTCAGAGAATTAATTCTCAATTATACCTCTACTTATAAAAGAGTAAACGTTGTATTAATAAGAGTTACTGCATCATTTATATAATGGCTGTTTTTATCCTGTATGGGGTCGTGGTGTCGCAGCGGCACGAACGTGTGACTACTTACGCGACGATTGTGGGTTTGATTCCCACTCAGGGGAATGAATTAATAAAATTGCATGTTCCCACTGACTGAGGTAAGACGCACGTACATTATTTATTTAGTATTTACATGAATTAGTTATAACAATAGAAATAAATATTTATATAAATCAGCTATTTATTCAATCAAAGCATTAGAACAGTCGAACGTTTTGAACTAGCTCCTATAGTAATCAGTTAGTTCGTGCGATCAATTGCTGTGAACTCATTTGTTCGTGCGTATTTCACAGTTCTAATGAATTAAATTTCCAATAAATTCAGGACATTACAATGCGGATTACACATCAAAGTCCCTCGATAGGGGTAATCAGGTTATGTACGACCTAGTGATGGAGCTGACATTCCTTAACTGGTGCCTGGAAATAGACTGCTTGATGAAATTTCACTATTATTACTTGTACAAAGGAACGCTATAAATTACTTGGATATAACATAAAATGTGGTGTAATGAAGGCATGATAATTGGTAGAATAGTATTGGCGTAAAAACGTTACAAACAAATTTACATAAAAAAACTAATATTAGTATGATTTTAAAATAAATGCAAAGTGAAGCGATTCAACGAATTCAAACCTTGTTTTGCACTTTTCTCTGCAAAGCAGCAAAATAAGTTTTGTACTTTAGACTACCATCAGATGAACTAAACTTATAAAGTCAACTTTATGAAAGTCGAATTAAAATCTCATCTCAGAGTAAATTTAACCGCAAACAGTTAATGGATCTTCACTCGATTTTGAATGGCAGCTTTGTACAGCGTCTTGGTTCCAATAACATTTTGATAAGTTTGATAAAATTATTTCCTTTAAATGTGCATCAGTTGATATGCTTTAGTGATATTTTATAAAAATAATGACTTACTTTTTGTTATACATTCATGATGATCATATCTGTTTCAATATTTTTATATGATTTTAGTTTCTACAACTAGTTGTACTGACATTTTCATCATTTTCTAATATTAAAATACTTTTCCAATACCCGGGCCGGAGTTTATGAATTATAAATATTTTAAGAATCCTTCGTAAGATGAATTTTCTCAACTAAAACCTTGGAAACCCAAGTCAAACAAATAATAGCATTTAATATAAGGTCATTTACTAATTAACTTGCTAATTGTACTTTAGGAATCAGAAATACTCTGCCTAATTAAATTCTAATGTAATTTACTGTAAAGACTTGTTTCAATCTCAACTAAGTTATTGTCACAGTCATTCGCGGCTTCGTCAGCTTGATTTACACGGATATCGCGTTTTAAAATGTTGACAGCGCATTACTTTGTCAAAACAAAAAAATATTATATACTTAATAACTAAGTAAGTTATTATCCAACACATCTTTGAAAGAAGAGAGAAGTTTTTAGTATTAGCTTGAACTGATCCATTTCTTATAGACAAGAGGGCTGGAGCCTCCCCAACACCCCGTCTGCCGCCGGCAAAGCAATGAGCAACGATTGACATAAATCGCCTTTATTAAATTGCGATTGACTATATTTGAAATTCTGAATAGATTTTTGTTTGATTCTTTTTCATGGGTCGTGTGTTAGAGCTTAAAAGTAATTGTTGTAATTTAAATATTTTAATAATTGTAATTTTCATTTAAATAATAGTTTAAATAATATTATAACTCTCGGTCTTCTCATCTCTATTGCAATTTATCGCCAAACCTGCGTATTTCTAATATCAAAACCTCGTAAGCTAATATAAGCTTATCTGTCTTTGATATTTTTGGAGTTCTGTAAGAATTGAGTATTATTAGAGTATTATTAGAGTATTATTTATTATTTTGACAGACAGGTGAATAAATGATTTATATCTTTTCGACATTGTTGGGCCGTCTCTTCTATACATTATATTATATAACAAAAAAAAAATCATTATAGTAATATACTCAT
>JAKRZM010000598.1:0-14440 GCA_036379175.1 Heliconius cydno galanthus
TTCAGCTTTCATACAAAACAAAAACAAAGTAAATCGGACCAGTATATCCAGAGATCTTAGCGTTCAAACAAAACAAACAAACGAACAAACAAACAAACTCTTCCGCTTTATTATATTAATAATAGTATAGATTAGAAAGAAAAACACTAACGCATCATAGCCAGGAAAGCTGCAGCAGGCGGCGGCCGGTCATCTTTACCAGTGAGCGGTCTTAGTCTATAGTCTAAGAGCTCCAAAAATTTCAATACCAAAGCTGAATCTATGGACGCGACTATTTCAGTTAATTTTGTCCGTAGTAGTGTCAAAGTGGGATACAGATACATATCTATGAGTTTTGGTAGGATTCTTCGAATACTATCGGCTATCTGAAATTATTGTATTTTTAAATATTAATATGTATTTATTCTAACTAAAATAACACTTACGAGATCCCTGTGGCACAGCGTTTGACTTAAGCGCAACGGTTATGGCTTCGATTCCTTCTCAAATAAATGAGGTATTTCCGCGTTGTGACAATAAGACAAAGCCGGACGTTAAATTCCGTGACTCAACACGCAATGTCTCGAAAAGTAGAAAACGGAATATTTTACCACCAGGTTCCATTTGACCCCCCAGCTACATACGGTATACAGTGTGAAGCTAAAAAAATGTCTATAATTTTATAATAAATTTCACAATCTTCAATACCGATGGTAGATTACTCTTCATCCAAGCGTTAACCAGAGGCGGTAGACCCACGACCTGCGTGTCCAGGTACACCATGCCGCACCTCGACACGGTGGCCGGGGACGCGACCGCGAGGTCCGCCACTTCGAATATCATTCGCTGTCGGTCAGTCAGCTTCATTATTTCACCGCTGGAGAGGCATAGTTTTTTGTTGTCATCCAGTACCTAGAGAATGTTAGTAAATTGGTTTAGGATTGATATTCCGTTTCTGCGAATAAACGATTAAAAATATATTTACTCGACAAATATAATAAAAATATAGTTTAAGCGGGCGGAAAGTGAGTAATATACAAAAAACATGATGTGAGTTTATGTAATAACGGAAACATTTCAATTTTGCTTTACCTATTCCAAATAAAAACATCTAAAAATTAATATAGTAGTAATAAATGTACTCAATCAAATCTTAATGAAAATGATATAAAATAATTAAGTGCTCAATTTTGTGTTGGTGTTTATTTTTACAAAATAATAACTTAGGTTCATATTGATTGGAATGACACAAAAGACATAAAAATGACATAAAAACAATATGTTTATTAACCGTATTCATGTTCTCAATCCACACGGCATCAACAGGCCCATCAAATATATACCAGCGCCGGTCGGTGTCCTCCACCGCTATGCCCGACCGGACCAAGCTTGATAGAATACCGTCAGTCCTGCATAAAATACTAAATTTTATACGTATTTTTTTTAAAGTTGTATGTTGTATCCTGTACATAGCAGGGTAAGCAGAATGAATCCGGGACTAGGTTCCCAGGTTAATAAATTCCCAAACTATTAGTACTAGGTTGCCTAAGTTAAGTTACATTCTGTTCCCATTAAAACATTTCCATTCCCTACTTTTCGCCGTATATATACATACATATTTATATCCATATTTATATTATAAATTTGAAAATAACTCTGTCTGTCTGTCTGTCTGTCTGTGACGCAATAACGGCCAAACCACTGATCCGATTGTAATAAGATTGTATATAAAGATACTTAATGGTCTTCGGATGGACATTGGCTACTTTTTTTCCCATATTTGTAATATTCCTAATATATATTGATATATTTACATGGCTTTCTATTTGACATATTATTTATTGTCTGACATAACCCTTAACGAAAACAGAGGTGTTATAAGTTTAACTAGACTGGTCTATGTTTATGTGAATCTGTGTTTGTCGGGCATAGTAGCTCGCCAAAGAATGAACTGATTTTGATTGAGATTTTCGTTGTTAGAAAGGCGACTAAATCGAGAGTTTTCTTACTTGTGATTTAAATTTATAAATGAATTGCATGTTATGAAGTAAGGTGACCTACTGATACCTCATTTTTTTTAATTTCTGTTGACCACAAACTCGCCAAAAAATCAATCGTTCAAATTTCAAATCGTTTATTAATGAATTAGGTTATCATTTTAAGCAAAATACATTACTTAAAATTTTATTTACTGGTTAAATATATATTTAAAAAAATGAGGTATCAGTAGNGAAAGGGAACCCATCGGGAGCCAACTTCCCTTTGATAGCTGTTAGAGCATCTCGCAAAACTTCGTAGCACTATAAGAAACATGTCGGTTTATATACTATGTATACTTCAATATTAATATTTTAATTCTGAAGTGTATGTTTAGTTGAACGCGCTAACCTCGGAAACTATTGACTTGAATAGAAAAAAAATAATTTCTACTGGAGAAACCACCCATCGAGGTAAGATATAGACTTTATTATATTAAGTTCACTGTTTCGATTAAACCTGTGATCATAGTTACTACAAATACTAAAAATACTTAAACCTAACACGCAATGCCTCCAGAATTCGACAGAAAGTGGGGAACGGAGTATCTTAACACTGGATTCCTTCTGCCTACCCTGCTGTGTGTTGGATACAGCATGAAACTGTTATTCGCATAACTATCACTTAAATATATTTATTATAATTTATTCTAAGTACGAGAATAACACTTAATAATAATGGTATATCACCTTCGTCTTCCCAGCACCTGCTGGCCCCACTAACATCAATCCGTGTCGTACTACAGTTGTTTCATAAAGTTGTATAATTTTGAATATAAACGCTAAAATGTTTAATAATATTAATTTATAGTTCCGATAAATTTATTTTAATTAATAATTAAATGATCCTTAAGATCCCAATCTACAAAAGAGTAATAAAATAAACTGTCAAGGTAAAAAGTTTTTAAAAAATAAAGAGTGGCACAGCCTGTAAACGTGACGGTTGTTGGTTCAATCCTCACGCGGGGAACTTAATTATTTTCATTTCCCCGCCCGACAAGAAAAGGTCATTACTCCTAACGCAATGTTTCCAATTCAGGAGGAAAGCGCGGAGAAGAAGAACAAAGTGTCTTGATAATAGATCTTCCCGTCTACCCTGTAGTATACGTAAAGCTAAAGAACATGGGGAACAGAGTGTTCTCGATGGTTCCCGAGTGTCATACCACCAGGTAACCTCTGCCTAACCCCCTGCGTGCGGGATAGAGCGTGAAGCTGAATAAAGAAAATACACTTAACAGCCATAACATAAATAATAATACTAACTGTACAAGTCATCGTAACCCCTCTTAACGAGCATGTTCCGTATAGATTGCTCCATGATACCGTAATCGACGATGGGGATCTCCACGCGGGGAAAAAGATCTGATATGATACCTATATATATAGAAACGATATATATATATGCATTATTAATTCCATATATTATTTTAAGGATGTATATTAAGAACTCGCTCTTCGGTCACTTAAATATAATAATATATATACATATGTATATGAAAATATAAGTGTATATAGGGCTGTCGTGACCATTTAAATGTAAAAGCAACCTGACCACATGCAGTTGTGGGTTTGATTTCCATATGAGAGAACTCTTTTTTTTCAATTCTTCGCTCTAATAAGGAAACGGTACGCGGGGAGAGGAGTGTCTTAACAAAAATTTTCCTCTGCTTAGCCTGCTATGTAGGTACGAGACAAAAAACTAAAAAATTAAATTAGCTTCACGCTGGATCCCGCATACAGCAGGGTAGGCAGAGGGAACCTTGTGTTAAGACTCTCCGTTCTCCACTTTCCGTCCACTCCTAGTTATATAAATTTTATTTCGCGAGTGAAGCCGCTAGTCATATGATTTAGACTATTAATACTAACCGTTAAATAAAATAAGATCGTCAGCCAAGAACTTGGGCACGTTGACATCTCGCAGCGCTCTCAACACTATCTGGCGTTCATCACCGTCGGGCATCTGTCGTATTAAATTTCCTGCCACTAGAATGACCGTCTTCACCGCTCTCATGCCGAAGTCGTAGTGTTCCTAGTTTATTTTTATTAAAAATAATAAAAATATTAGTAATTAAACTATAACATTAGTGCAACGGAGCAGTCAGCAAGACAAGGCGCGGCGTTGAACTCCGCTGAAAGTGAGGAACGGAGTGTCTTATCATTAGAACCCTGCTGCGAGATATAACCTGATAATTTAATTTAATTCAAGTATTTTCAATCTGAATCAAATTTCCATAATCAGAACTTTAAAATACATCCAATATCCACTTACTTGCGACGACAGTTGCTCCGAGCTCAACCTGAACGTGGTAGTAATTTTGCCAGCCAATATCTTGGCTTCATAGAAACCATATGAGAATAATGATATTTCAGCGATCAAAGCGTAATCGGGAACCATCATCGCGATCGGTCGGAAGAGAGCTTTCAGGTTGTCCGGGAGTTCGGTGCGACCTGTAGTAGAGAAATCATTTGGTGCATCAATGACGTATTTGCAATTTTCAAAGTATTGCAGGAGACGCAATCAAAGTTATTAATAATGAAAATTGAAGTTATTCATGGCGCAGGGGCACCGTACTAACGTGCGACTGTTAACGCGATGGTGGTGGTTCGATCCCCACTCGAGGGTATGAATAACAATTTATTAATATTTTCATTTCTTCGCTATGGCACTAAGGTAAAAGCCCGGCAATGGTTTGAAAAATTCGGCACTAAATTAACAACAGAGTGTCTTAACACTAGGTTCACTCTGCTTACCGTACTGTAAGCGGGAAACAGCGTAAAGTATATTTAAATACCTACTAGGCATTCAAAGCTACAATTAACCCAACTAAATATAGAATTATTAACATAAAATACTAATAACCATAAAATTATAATATAAAATAAATTAAAACATAAAAAGAAAGTCCATAAATCATCCACCAACGCTGAAACCACACTCGTCACTGAACTGATCGTATTGAAATACAAAATAAAGATAGATTTATTTATGACGACGTATTCATCCATTATGACGGGAGTTTTTGAATGAAAAAGGTTTTTATTTAGTTCATTTTAATGTAATGCGTATTACTAAATATAATAAATTTCATACTCGGAGGATTGATATAAAGCATAATATAACGGGTAACGATCTGTAACAAGGCAAAGTGCGGCGTTAAGCTCCGCCACTCAACACACATTGCCTCGGGAATCCGGCGGAAAGTTGACAACGGATCGGTCTTAAAAAACGCCGCCATGAATCGTCACACGAATGGAAAATGGAGAGCGGAGTGTCTAAACACTACATTCTATTATATACGTGATAAAGCGTGAAGCGGGATGCAGAAAACAAATGAACTACAAATACCAACACAAATGTTAATAAGTACCCGCGTATCCAGGATTCATAGTGATGAAAACAGAGCACGAGGCCTTCAACGGAAGATCACACCCCTCGAACATGAACCTCTCTTGATGCGCCAATTGAGCTTTTTGTATCGTTACTACCTGTTTATTGAAAAAAAAATACGAATAATCTATAATAATATTGTACGGAATATTATTTATTAATATTATTGATTAAAATGAAGCCAAATGTAGTATGAATAAGAGTTATATAAATGGAATACCTGTTGAGCAACCACGGAGAGCACTTCTATATCAATTCTATTGAACTCATCGAAACACGCCCACGCACCAGATCTAGAAATTAATATTTTCATATGTACTCGTAGCAATTACTTTTGCGTGGACTATAATACTTAAAATTCCGTTTTTTTTTTCTCGCATAAGATTTCGGTTATTCTTCGAGTACGGGGGATGCCCATGTTAAAATCTCTTTTGTCTCTCTTTGCGTAATATATTAAGTACTGCGTTGAATTCTCACCACTGGTAAAGCATAGGGAAAGAGAAAAAGAAACATAAATGTATATACAAATATCTAATAATAATTTACGTTTTACCGTTATTTCCGTATTTATTATAAACTAAGTTTACAGTACAATCAGTATTTTATAAATTTATATAACATACAAAGATAAATCTTTAAAATATGACTTACGCAGCGAGTCCTTTGAAGAATTTCCCCATTGCCATGTAGTCGAGTTGATCTGAACAGTTGAACACAACACACTGCACTGCTAGAGCTTTCGCCAAGTCCTATGATAAGCTTAAGTTAATATTTAATCTAAAAATATGTGAAAAAATAATAAAATACATTTTTATACAAGAAAATAAACAAATATAAAAAGTGGCCTAGATTCAAACATTTTTTTTTAGTTTCACGCTGTATCCCGCATACAGCAGGGTAGGCAAAAGAAACATAATATTATGACACTCCGTTCTACGTTTCCATCGTATTTTCAAAACATTTCGTGATGAGTGGCCAAACTCAGCGCCGCACTTACCTTATTACCAGAGCGAGAAAATAATCTATATATATAAAAGGACTTGTCCTCACTGACTGAGGTAAGACGCACGCACAGCCGTAACCGCTGTACGTAGAAATGTGGAATTTGGACAGATGCTTACTTTCGTAATCTGGACATCCACTAAGAAGGGATTTTGAAAAATTTCAACCCTAAAGGGGTGAAATAGGGGTTGAAAGTTTGTATGGAAAAAAAATTAAATCAGCATCGATTTTCATAAAATTTTAAATTTAGATTTTTAAAAGTATTTAATTGAACACGTGTTTCATCGTTTTCTAGAATTCTCCCCCTAAGGGTGCATATAAGGGGTTGAAAGTTTGTATAGATTTTTTTTTAAATCGGCACCAAGTTGTATAAAATTTGAAATTCAGACTCTTAAAAGTATTTAATTGAACACATGTTTTATGGTTTTCTAGAATTCTTCCCCTAAGGGTGCAAATAAGGGAGGGCAGGGTCCATAACATAAGTTTCGTGGTTTATTTTAATTCATCCCCTAGGGGTGTAAATAAGGGGTTCAAAGTTTATATAGAAAAATCTTTAAATCGCCACTGATTTTTATAAAATTTGAAATTGAGACTCTTAAAAATATTTTATTGAACACGTGTTTCAAAGTTTATTAGAATTCACCCCTAAGCAATAAGCAAGCGAAGCTGCGCGCGTCCGCTAGTATTAAATAAATGTGGAAATCGAAACGCTTCTGTCACTGCGCCATGATGGCCTCAAATTCAAACATAATAATTGCAATCGACAATATACCTTGGTAGTTTCGGTTTTGCCAGTCCCGGCAGGTCCCGCGGGCGCTCCACCGAATTTCAAATGCATAGCGCACATTAGCGTTAAATAGCAACGATCGGTCAGTGGAGTTATTACCAAACGACCACTGTTAATGATAGTTTAGATTATTATACAGATGTAGATCAGTATTTTGTATTATTATTTTCTATTTATAAAATAATTAATATATTTAAATTCTTAAATCATTTTACATCTTTTTTATATAATATTTTTTATTAACAATATAAGATATAATCATATTAATTCTCATGTTTTTTACTATACAGATATCTAACTAGGTCTAAATAACATATTTGAATTGGAATTCAGAACCTTCTCATAACGACTAAATGGTAAAAGTTAACACCATTTACCTATTCCCCAAATATTCATTTTGATAGGTGAACACCGAATTCAACGCTTTCACATCGCATTTATTCTGACTGAACTGTCGGTAATACATCGAGGTGTCCAAACGCTCCTCGTCTTGATATATATCTGGCGATTCATCGTCCTCCAGTGGATTCATGGGTTTTATAATTTGATAATATCTGTTGTGGGAAGTTGGGGGAGTTAGAGTTCATATAATGGAAATAGATAGATTCTCAGTTCCAGATAATTAGTTATTGGTTGTAAGCACTATTTCCGTGTTGATTTAAACTAAATATAATATATATTTTTCTTGTCTAGTACATTGTGGGATAAATATAGAGAACCTAATAATGTATCTAAGACTCGAAAAGTAGCTTTTTTGTAATAACAACATTCTTTAAATAACATTTGAATAACAATTATCGCGCCAAATTAACATACGCATGTATACGGTATATTAACTGCTTCACAAAACTCTCTCTCTCTCTCTCCGCTTTAAATGACACAAAATTTATTAGCAGTGACCAAACCACATGCCTGGGCGATATAAACATATTATGTATAGTACATATAATTACCTCAACTGGCATATCCACTGAAAATCGCTGACATTTTTAACATTCTCATCGAGCAATGTTTTCGTAACGTCTCTAGCGTGAACTTCAATTACTATTAAAGCACAAAGGACCTCTCTTTGGAAAAATGTCAACTCTCCTTTGACTAGAGCGCGCAAACTATCCAACTGTGTAATAAAACCCGTTTTGTATTAAAAATATTTCTATTAGAGCTAAGTGAAAATTAAATTAAATTTTCTTTCAATAAGGCCATCCGTAACGTATGGGCACACGCGACGATTGTGAGTTCGATTCCCACTCGGGGGAATAAAATATTTAATCCGTAGATTAGATTATTATCCGTAGTTGGTTCCCCGGTTCCCTCTGCCTACCCGGCTATGTCTAGGATACACAGTCAGGCTAAAAAACATTTCATTTATCCCAAAAACCACTAACTTGCTGTAACATTTCCTCAAAATACAAATCCATTCTATAATCCGCTATGGCCTGTTCCACGCTCGCCGTCCACGCGGTCTGAGACCCCGCTATCACCACTTGCCCCGGCCACCTTAACACCCACTGAGCTCGAGGGAGCGTCCATAGTTCCTCCATTGACGCTACTAGTGTTAGACGAACTGAAAGAATAAATAGAGAGAAAGATTTTTCCAAATTTATTTTATTCACTTGCTGCAGTGTTTGTCGTATTTGTAAGAGGTTAGAAAGAACAGCAACCATAGGCAGAGAGAATATACAGTTGATATACCACGTTTTCTCCTCCCTTATATTATTTTGCGTATATTCACTTAATATAATATTTTAAATATATTTTCACCAATTCCGCACATAATAAATTACTTCAGAATTAAACAGAATGTGGGGAACGGTAATGTCGTAATGGGAACGGAGTGCCTTAACACCAGTTTCCCAAGTTCCCTCCGCCTACCCCGCTACGTACGGTATACAGCGTGAAGCTAAAAAAAAAGTATAAAATTTAATGAACCAACTAGAATGTCTCATAGTATCTTCCAACAAAAGCAGCCACTGTTCAACATTGGAGCTCGGGTAGAATTTGTATTTCAGTTCGACAATTTCACCTTCGCTGGAGTGCATTTCTGTTATCTTCAAATCGGGCTCGAATGTTACCTAAAGCAAAATTAAATATTAATTATATGCTAATAGAGCTAGCGATAAGTTTTCAATATGCGTTGATTGTGAGTTCAAAAAATATTCAGTTCAAGGATTTACTAGTTTTTTTTTTATTAAAGATATAATATATTTTTTATTTCAATAGGTTTATCATTTTTAGAAAACAGACACTTAACTACGCTACTAAAAAACATAATTAATTGTTGCTATAAATACGAGCATACCTTAGCGATATTTTCGAAGCATTTCCTCAAATGCGGCTGTACAGCCCTAGGATTTCTGGACTGAGATAAGATTTCCAAAAGCTCATCGTCACTCAAGAAGAAGAACCTCGGGAACCTGACTCTCTTTAACTCCATATATTCGTTGAGCCCCCGAGAAACTACCGCTAGCAAATGTCGAGCTTCTACCAAGCTGTCTAACAACCTACTGTCCGGGCAGATCACCATAATCTGTATTATATATAAAAATATTATTATTCTGTCTGTTAATTCATAGGTTAAGGTAGGATCTCTATAAACATATAAACAATATCAATTAATTATTATTTAGTAATTTTAACGATTTTTCATATTTCTTATACATAATAAATAGGAAACTGCACTTCGCCTCGCCAAAGCTGTAGTAAGACAAATAAAACCTTTATACAAACAACAAAACACTATATTTAAAAAACACTAAACATTTTTATAGAACAGAAACAAATATTTATCTGATATTAAAAAGTTTCTTTTCTTTTTATAAATGACTAGCGGACGCGCGCAGCTTCGTTTGCGTATTTAAGGATGAATTCTAATAACCCATGAAACATGTGTTCAATGAAATATTTTTAAGAGTCTAAATATCAAATTTTATAAAAATCGGTGGCGATTTAAGAATTTTCCCATACAAACTTTCAACCCCTTATTTGCACCCTTATGGAAAGAATTCTAGAAAACCATGAAACACGTGTTCAATTAAATACTTTTAAGAGTCTGAATTTCAAATTTTATAAGAATCGGTGCCGATTTAATTTTTTTTCCATACTAACTTTCAACCCCTATTTCGCCCCTTTAGGGTTAAAATTTTCCAAAATCCCTTCTTAGTGGATGTCCAGATTACGAAAGTAAACATCTATCCAAATTTAACGTTTCTACGCACAGCGGTTACGGCTGTGCGTGCGTCTTACCTCAGTCAGTGAGGACAAGTCCTTTTATATATATAGATAATATTGTAATCTTGAACAACAACATTGTATTGAATACTGAAAATCTCTTGTTAATATTTTTGTACTGTTCAACATAAAATAAGTTATTTAAAATATAGGAACAAATAACATCAAAAAAATGCATTTTTTGATTTTATATTTAACAGGTAGGTCTTTTACATTTTAAGACCGGAGATTCATATCATCACATTCCATGGATTCTCCCTGCGGTTGTCATTATTGTTACAGAAAGAGTATGAGTATCTGGGACTTGTAACCCAAGTGTAGTTTTCGTTTGTTTATTCAAATATCGTTAAGTTAATTATCTCATTTAGGCTTAGCGCGCACTGGTGACTTTTGTCACGGTGATAATAATTTTTTTGTCACTGACCTGTCACAATACTTTTCGCGACTGCGCGCACTTGCGATGACAGTGACAAAATTTTTTACATTTGATAAAATGGATCTCGAAGAGATGGTTGTCTGTGCACGTATATTAAGAAATAGAAAAAAAAGCAGACGTAGAAAATATTGGCTTTCAACTTTTCATTTGTCATAGAGCAATGGCCTCAACTCAATTTTGTCAATCAGTATTATCATTGTCTATTTCATCTTCATGAAAACACACGTTTTGCCTTGTTGATGAACTTGACGCCATTCTTGAAATAAAAATTCGGTGCTGCAATGCAACACGCTGCTGTTTCATGTTTATGCGGAACACGACTAGTATGGAAACCGCAAGGGGGAGGGGGAACGAAGTGACATTTAGTTGCTAATGCGCGCACGGGCATACAAATCTATGGACGCGGTGACAGTTGCGTCACCGGCGTGTTGCCGTCCTCCGCGGACAAAAAATCACCCAATTGTCACGTATCCAAATGCGCGCACCTTCATTAAGTGTAATGTACATGGTGACAGTGACGCAACAGTCACGGTGACAAAAATCACTAGTGCGCGCTATACCTTAGTGTTATGGAAACTGAACAAGCATTCATCACATCTGTGTACATTCTGCGTATACTATACGTTAGTTACGCAATGAACATTTTAGATGGATTTATAGGATGTTAGCAGAATGTGACCAAGTCACGTAAAAAGATTAAATAATAGCATGTACTGGGGAGTATGACAGAGCACCAAGATAGCATTTCTCGAAAAATTTGTTTTCTTTAAAACCTAGTTCCAGGTGCAACTTGTATATTTATGTATATGTCACTACAATACCTTTGGAACAGCGGCTGCAGAAGACATAATTCGTCGCCATATTCTCTCCATTGTGCCATATTTCTTAGCTTCTAGAGGTAATTGTCGCGATATATCTTCGGACGTGAAAATTGGCTCCAAATACATCCATTCTCTAAAATCGTGTTTTGCTAAAGCACTAAGCACTAGAATAAAACTAAATCAATCTAAGGCTGACTGTGAACGATCATTTTAAATGAGCCTAAAAGAAAATATGAAGAACTGAGAACTGAGTGTCTTCATCATTAGCTTCTCTTTGCCTGCTATTGCTTTTTCTCTACACAAATATAAATAGAGGATATTTATATATAAATAGAGGATATTTGATAGAGTTATAATAAAATATCGTTATATTATAGTCTATAATTGAGGTTATCGTGGCACAGGTGCACAAGCGTATGGCTGTGAACACAGCAGCTGTGGGTTCGATTCCCACTCGGAGAAATAAATTCTTATTTATTAATATTTAAATTTCTTCGCTCCGGTATCAACGCCAAGCCTACCCTATAAAAAATATGTTAATAGATACTTTAACCAAACAAATAATCAATTACTTTTGACATTCGATCCATTCGTCCACAACTTTCTGTGTCAACCTCAATTTGTCATCCCACTCCTGGATCCTTAACTCGAAGGCAGCTTTGAAAGGACTGAATCCAAGTTGCTGAGTACCGAGGATATGCTCGTCTAATAATTGTAGCGTTTCATCTGCTATCTTCATTATAAAAGTGCCTATTTATAAGAAATATTTATTTAAGTATAAGATTTTGTATTAAGTTTATATGTATAAATTGATCTCTATTAAACCTTAAAAAATTTTTACAGAATAAATAACTAAAATCTTTTATAAAATTAAACTAACCAGTATTTTTGTACGGCGACACTTCCATAGTCCTGGCCGCCCATTCACCCAGCATCTTGTCCAACGACTGCTCTATCACATACTCCTTACTCGCGAGCTCTCCTATTTCCGATATCAGTTCAGCGTGTTCAGCTACGCCTTGCTTTAAACACATTGCGAATGTTTGTTTCTCATTCATCGTCACCGTTATACCTGATTTTTTTTACATATATATGAAAATATTTATTTTTTATATACATAATGCAACAGTTTTCAATATAAAAATTACAGATAGAATTGTTCTAATGAAACTTTAATAATAATAGATACTGAAAGTAATAAGCTACTTTCTTTTCTTCTTCTTAACTTAATAATCTTACAATAACATGTTTTTAGTTGCTAGTAACAAAAAAGAATAATTCTAATACAATTTTTTAAACACAATGGGGATATTGATTCCATGTTTGAGGAAGTAGAAACTTGCCTGCTTTCTCCATAAACTCGTTCCAATGACGTTCTTTCATTCCAGGATTCTTAACTGCTTGTATTACTGGAATTAAAGGTCTGAACTCATCCATGTCATCCTAAAATTTGATTTACCTAATTTTATTTAAATCGTTTAAATATAATACTATTTTAAGTCCTAAATAACCTATCCTAAATATTCCATAATAAATGCATCTTCATGCAAGAAATTAGTCACAGGCAAGGCAGAGGAAACTTAACATTAAGACACTCCGTTCACCATTTTCCACCGAATTCATCCATATTGAGTGGCGGAGCTCAACGCCGCGATTTGCTTCGACACCAGAGCGAGCAAAATAATATATTAAATATTTCATTCCATCGAGTGAGAATCAAACCAACAACCTATCGCGTTTACGGTTGTGCTTGTGCGCCATAACTGCCGTCAGGTATTTTCACAAATTTAATTATACCTTGCTGTTATATTCCATTTCAGTGAAAGAAATATAATGGAAATGTCTCATGAGTCTCATAGTGACGGGATTACGGCCTCCACCGGGAGGACCCATGGCCGCCACTATACCGACGTCGATTAAAGTTTTGAATTCACCTATATTAGTGCGATCGTACCAACCTACAAAGATATATTATTATTATTATAAAGCTGCATCCACATTTAATGCCACATTAAAGCTTAGAAGAGAGGAAATAAAAAAAATCATTTGTAATTTAATATTTCGTTTTATATTTTACAATAACCGATAAAAAGAAAAAATCTAAACAAATTACCAGAAAAATCCATAAACTGTCTCAACAGTTCAATAGGTGGCTGTGCGCCGTACACTTCTAAAGCGGGCATGTTTAGATCATCTATGAAGAGCACTAGTCTCTTTGTTGGTGGAGGACCGAAAACTCCTCGTCTGCGTCTCTCTAGTTTACCATCTATTACATCCTGTTAAATGTGGAACATTTCAAATGTTAGAGAAGTACTTTTAAGTAGAGAGTACCGTAGGACTGGTCGAATAAATTTAGCTTATAGACTGACGAGCAACAGAATAAAATGGCGAGAAAATATTTCAAGAATAACAAAACCTAAGAACTTGACTATATTACGGCCAAGACCGCTATGTCAAGAGAGATAAGAGAAGAAATTACATCCACTTATCATATTTTTAAATGTTTTTTTTCAGCTTCGCATTGTATCCCGTTTATAGCAGGGTAAGTAGAAAAAGTCGTAGGTTGGTTGCGACACTCCACTCCCATGCTTTCGCCAAATTTTCAAGATATTTCGTGTTGAGGAGCTGAACTCAAACCCTCAACATCTTCTTACCAGAACGAAGAAATGAAAGAATACATTACTTATGTGGAAATTCAATTCACGGGTAGCGAAAATTATTAAATAACAAAATTATAAAAGAAGTAACGTACCTGAGTTTGAT
>JAKRZM010000599.1:0-28939 GCA_036379175.1 Heliconius cydno galanthus
AGTGACTAGTGGAGCACACCTGCCGAGAGTTCCGTAGTCGCTGGGGACAGGACACCAACTCTTCATATTGTACCAACTTCTATACTATTCAACTCAACGGCAGTTCAAATCTGAGAGGATTTTTTTTTTTGCTTTTGAAACATCTGGTGCGGCTCTCGTTTGGCGCGGATATTTGTAAGAAAAAAGCACGTGCTACGTACTGATTGTAGGTTGAATGAAAGACGTGACGTTATGTTCGTGAGAACAGAAAATAAATTTGTCATTATTGTTTATTGATAAAAAAAAACAATTTAAATCCGTATTGATTTTAAAATAATGAGTATATTACAAACGTGACATTAAGCCCTGACCCCAACAGACTTGCGCACTTGAACTGATTGACCATATTGTACCCTCAATTGCCGCACGTCGGCTGCGCTCGCGCAATCGTAAATTCGTAAATTATGAAGCAATATAATATATTGTAACATATTTCGTTATTAAATATTGTCGAGAAAACAAAGAATAATAAATTACAGCTAATATTGAAGCTAATTTTGTTCAATAATTTACAGAATTCATTTTATTTTTATTATTGCAGGGCATGGTGGCCACAATCCAATCTTGTTTAATTTTTAAGGTCCCATCCATCAAAAGAAAAAAATGAAACTGTTGTCCTTCTGTCAAAGACAATTTATATTAAGAGCATGTGAACGTATAAAGCTAAAATTAATATCAAACGTCCAGATATACAGTCCCTTGGAGCATAGTTAACAAGCTTATATTATTGTAGTTCATTGCATACGTTATGACCCAGCCAACTCAAGTTAGCCCTCGCCCTTAGTGGGCGAGAGTGACAAGCACTTGGCCGGGTTTTGTAAAATACAGTGTCTAGTGACGAGTCACTTTATCCTCTGCACACTTGAAAACACGTATGTATATCATGTTGATATAAAGCTTCAGAATCATCGCGTTCAGATTTGTATATTATAACTGCAACAGATTGGTGTCAATTGTAATAATAATATAATTTCTGTATATTATTTTATTTTTTTATATTTTCAGATTGCCATAGAGAATCAATAGTAATATAATCTATGTGCGGGATACAGCGTAAAAAATAATAATTAAATACTATTAATAAGTGTCAATATAATAGCGAAAAAAACCATAATAGCAAGAAAATTGCTTCTGCCGAACTATGAACCTCATAGTTCTGTTGTAACCGGGAGTCGCAAAAACGGGAGAACAGTTGTGTAACTGATTCCGCAACCGGCACAGGCTCCCGTTAAGGACCGCTACACTCTAATCGGCGCTATATGGTACTTAGATCAGCTACTAGACTTATTGAATGTGAAAGGTATGTAATAATCAATATTGTATTGATTATTAATAAAATGTCTTAATTTATTAAAATATTCCATATTAAATATACTAATGTTTTACCTCACGCAACAATGTATATTAAAAGATATTTAGTTTCTCAATGACTATTAACGACCATTCTATTTAGTTAATGAAGCATTTGATAGTTTTTACCAGATATATAGACACGCTATATCCTGCATATAGGTAGAGGAACCTGGGAATTTAATGTTAAGACCCTCCCGTTGACATTGACACTTCAGTTTCCACCGAATTCTGGAGATATTGTGTATTGAGTGAGATATATTAACATTACGTAAAAATGTTTAATGTTAAATGTTTTAAAATTAAAAAAAAGTGTTTGTAATGCATACTTAAAACTCAAATTTGGAGTAGTGTTTTTATAGGTAAAACTAACTTAGAGATTTTTGCTCTACATACACTTAGTATGTGTTCAATCGTTATTATGTTCAAGAAAATAACTTATAAACATAAAAAAACAATCTACAATGTTAAAAGAATTTGATAAATAATTCAAATGAATATCCTATTACGATTTAAGTAATCAGATATTTCCCTCAAAATGTTGTAATTTCTAACTCTTGGGAGATGATGACAAAAAGTGTTCGCAGAACCTACATTCCTCACACCTTATTTGAAACTTAGGTACATTAGTGATGACATCAAGACTTAAATTTTGTGGAGTACAGATACCATTAAAGGTGACACAGTTCCAATCTGCTAAGATCTGTTATTCGAGCTTATTTATTGAGAAGTTGAAGTGCGTAATCGAAGCAATCATAGCATTTACTTGCAATATATTTCTCAAAGACACAATTATTTATTAAAGAAATAAAAACTCAATTTATTTATTTTAATTTTAAATGTGAAGCGTTGATATTTCCTAATATTAAAATCATTGACCACGTCGAAAAGAACAAAAAAATAGCTGGTGTATAGTATACATCCGCATACCGAAATAATTTATTATTTTAGTACATACATACGACTAAAACGTGTAAATGTTATTCGTTCAACTATAAAAGGATGTTACAAGTCTTTTACTTTATTTTTCAAAATCAAAACAACTCTAATGTTACTTGTTGAAAAAATAAACTGTTTAAGATTAACGCTCCATTAGTTACAATATAAATTACTACCTATCAAATTTCTCAAATTAAAAATTTCTTGTGGTCTTGTGATCATTAGGTAGGTACATTTAAATAAGTATAAAATATATATGTCCACAATATAGATAATGTTTCTATTCTTTCTAACACTAACTAAATTATAATAATATCAATAGAATACGTCATTTTTCTAAATGTAATTTGAACCCAGACTGTGCATTCTGTCAACTTGCAACTGAGCCAAAAGGAAGACAACAATGATAACATCAATAATGATGAAGAGTATATCAATTTTGCACTTCTATACTTACTGGTAAAACATGAGATAAAAACTATATATAAACGGCGTAGGTACATGTTTCCGTTTGTACAAGTGTTGTGGTTAGTATACGGTTACATTAAATTGTTTTATTTTTAATATGACCGCACCATGGTACTACTTTGAAGAAATCACACATCTATCTGTCGCAATTATCTAGATTAAATAAAGTTCGCGATCTCTATTATACATATAGATAGGTATTTTATAATTAAATCTAGTAGTAAATGACCCCTTTTAACATTTTTCACACATTTAGACAGTATGCGTCTGAGATGGCGTAACTAAACGCAACACTTTGTGTAACCAGACCAAGGTATAAATATAAATTATATACTCGCACGAGCGTACGAGTGTAAGCGCTACAAGTTGTGGGTTCAATTCCCACTCGAGGAAATGATATATTTAATATTTTCATTGCTTCGCTCTGGTGTCGAGGCAAGGGGCGGCGTTAAGTTCCGCCAACACGCAGTCGTCAGAAAGGCGGCGACGGAAAGTGAGAAACGGAGTGTATTATACTAGGCTCCCTTTATCTACCCAGTTATATGTACACACAGTTTAAAGCTGAAGATTTTGAAGTATTTTTTAAAGAAATAACACACACAATATCTATACATAAAGCTATATAAAAATGTAACAGAATCGTTCAAGCACACGGATGTTAAAAATAGTTAATACAGATTAACTTATTATTAATTTATTTAATACAGATAATTAAAATAGGTTAGTCAACAAGTTGTATTATCACAAACACACAAGCCGCTAGGACAGCTTACTCACTGATTTCAAGCGCCATGTCAGTTCTTCCATGACTTGCACCCATTTTATGTTAAAATTCATTATCCTCGCATGTCGTTTATATATGTAGCGCGAATTTATTTTATGTACAATATGTGGTCTTAAAATCACATCATCTTCTGAATCTTCAGCAGCCTCAAGAGACGCCATTATTTTATTAATTTACTATCACTTTTTATATTAAATATACACACTATCAAGTTCATTAATGTTAGAAGTCATATGCTATAAGTATATAAACATAGTTAATATAAATTGTGTTGAGATCTTTTTAATAATCGACTCGAATTAATTATTAATTATTTAAAATTTAATCTGTTTCTTAATAAAATTACAAAATATTTTGAATAAATTGCAATAGAAGATGTAATATTATGCAAAACTAAATTCGGAATTTTCAAAAATATATAACTAATACATAGATGAGTTAACGTTTGTTGCATAAATTTCACGTAATTTGTACATTTTCGTAGATATAAAATTACAAAATGGCCAATTCGTCTAATATTTAGCAGTTATAATCAAGAAGCTTATACGTAATAGAGTGAATCTCAGTTTAGTAGTATATTTAATTTCTCGAGATTTAATTGCGTTGACCTGGATGATCTGAGACCGTACCGTTTTGCGACGAAACTTGCAACGCACCGAGAAACCCCTATCTGAATAACCGGTCGCTCGCGAATGCCAGGAAGTGGGACAGTAGAAGTAGAAACTTAGAACGACCTTCAAAATAAATTCGTATATCTATTTATATTCATATATTATTCGTATCGTCTATTTCGAATTGGAAAATTGAAATTGCTTATGCCTAACCTAATCGTGATAATTCACTTTAAATATTACGGTATGAAGATAAAAAAATATTTAGAAAATAACTATACGTCAAAACGTCGGTTTTTTTATAAAATTAATATAAAAAACGTTCAATAGATGAACATAAATGACATAATATCTAAATGTGAAACTCGCTTAAATATTCATAACAATTAGTCCGAGGACGCAATCAATGGGTTTTAGGTTAGGCATACAACGATAAGGTAACATTTGAGTTAACTGTACGTTACCGGCAGCCGTATAGAGCTCTTAAGTTTAAGTACTATAATAGTAAACAGATTACGTTAACTAATTACCAAGCAAGAGCCACCTCTAAGACACATACGTCGTTACGTCATGCTTTTGTGATGCAACTATGAGTTATGAGGTATTGGAAACAAAGAAATTTATGAAGACTAAAATGTAGACTGTACTAAGTAAAATCTAAATTGTATGTGTACTGTGAAATGACAATAGAGACGATTGTGAGAGAGATATTTAAAATTGTTATGTTTCCTTAGGAAGATTGCCCTAATTATAGTGAGGTCTGCAAAGAAAGATGAGATATTAAGTAAAGATAGAGCTAAACTACGACCTGTCTGTCATACGTGATGTCTTCAAAAAAACACTTTCTCTAACCGGTATAATATCTGATAAATGTGGTAGCGGCGTATTTACGTAAGAGTTTATGAAAAAGTAGTTATGTTATGTTTCTATAAAAGCGTAAATAAAAATAAGATACTTTTTACGAGGCAACATTATAAAGTAAACTCTTATTATACCTGCATCCTGTAAACCAAGATGGATGAGTAAGAAGACCATACAACCAGTAATACAAAGAATGACGTTCTCGGAATGGTGGCTACAATGAGATCCAATTTCTATGTGGAGTGATAACATCGACTGTTTGCCTCCCACGGTCTTATTATTTAGTTTTGCGAAATATCACGTAATAATAGCTAATTTAACAGATACGATGCTATAAATACATATCTTCTACACTTTAAGGTAAATAACAATAATTTCTTAAAAAAAGTATTATTTTTAATATTTTTATTATATAAAAATTTATAAGCATATATGTAGATAAAAAAAACAGGATCGCGCTGTAAGAAAAAAGTCGAAAACAGTCGAATTGATAACCTCCTCTTCTTACAGAAGTCGGTTCAAAAGTAGGCAGAAACGTAAACAATCACATGTATAAAAACATAACAGAGTCATATAGTTCGAAACTAACGAAAATACTTTCACCGTCAAGAACTCGAAACAATACGTAGAAATTCTTAAGCGACATGTTTTTTAAAATTTGTCCTGATCGACTTTGAACTACAAGGAATGTCAAATACATTTAATAGAACAAAAAAAATCAATCGATATACGATATTGACTTTTGCTTAGAATATAATGCAACTTCTATTACAACGTAAAAACAAAATAAACATGATATATTCCCAAATTCAGATGTATTTAGGACAAAGAAGATAAGATAAAATTGAAACAAAGATTCTTTGTCCCAATAATTTTTAGTCTCATAATTTTTTTATCTATTTTTAATTATAAAATCGATATCATAAAAAAGTTTCATAATACGACAACTGTCTCAAGAATTCGGCAGTGCGTGGGGAACGGAGTGTCATAACACTAGGTTCTCTCTGCCTACCTGTTGTGTGCGAGGGGTACAGCGTGAAGCTGTTTAATTGAATTTTTTACTTTAAACACTTAGCTATTATTGCATTAAACACTAAGGCAACACTAAGGCAGAGTCCATTGGAGCGTGTCTTTCACACAGATTGACATGACGTAAACAATGGGACTAAAAGCTTGTGGTAATGCGGTTCACCACGCAGGCGGCACCGTTACCTATTGTGCTGTGTACGGAAAATGTTTTCCTTGGGAAGCTATCGAATTTACAGCCATTTATATACTGACTATTAGAAATCGAATAAAAAACATGTGCAAACATTCAATGGAAATATTTATGATTTGACGCAAGAGCTTTTTTAGATAAGTAATATATATATTTTTTAAAACCATATTTTTATATAGATAATACAGGTAAAAAGTTGCTTTTGAGGCTTATTTGTAGTTATTAAAGCCAATCCAACATAAAATTTAGTAAGAATTTATGGTAAGTATTAATGAACTGATCATAACTTTCTGGAATAAATTCCATGGGTAAATATGCATAAGTGTCATCTGCTATGAGTCACCTAACATAAAGTTTATTATGATTCATCAGGTTCCCGACAGTTACAATATTGACCTTGCGTCGTGAATAAATAAGTACAGGAAGAGGGTTTAGATACGAGCGTGATCGATGGAAGTGAAAATGTGGACCCTTGTTTGTCAAGAAGAAATTCTGAATGGCCGCCTGCATAATGCATACTAAAATATATTTTAGTAAGTTATATGCATATGTTTTTTGAATGAGAATAAGAAAAATTAAAAGCGTAGGTATGTAATAAATGGGTTGTACATTACTAATACATAAATATGTTAAATTGCAAACTACTATCAATACAATACCTACTTTTAAAAACGGTTCAGTTATTTGCTCTCGATAGGCGCTGTTATTTAATTTACTCAGACAATTTTGTTATTCCTTTTTTCGTAAATAGTAGAACAGACATAGGGAACCAAGTGTTAAGACACTCCGTTTCCCATTAGAACACTTTCGTTCTATAAAAAATTCAATTCCCCTGATGGGAATAGATCCCACATCCTGTTCCGTTTACAGTCGCACGTTTGTGCCCCCGTCTAATATATAGAAACCTGACAAAATTGTATCTATTTCCATTCATTTTGTAAGTTGACACATTAAGCGCCATATTATTTACATAACATAAATATTAAAATCATTAGTAATTCACATCGCACACGGATTTTAGTCTTACGGAACTTTCACTTGCCTTCATAAAGGTTGATGCGTACAAGCAAATTAAGTATTTAACCATTCTTTCTTTAATTGATGGGTTGCTTAAAAAACGTGATAAAATGTACGTGATTAAAGAAGAAACCTTCCTATAAACTATTATTATTTTAAATAAATGTTTTTTTAGTTATACTTCTGTGGCGAGTTAGGGAAAAATTATGAGTAATTTTTTTACGCTACGTCGCGTCGTCACGAAAAACCGACACCATAAAATTAGGTACAAACGACATCTGTCAACATTTTAGTTATTTTTTAAATTATAGACACATATTTTTTAATCATATTTAAATAAAATTTATTTAAGTAGATAATGCGTTATAATAAAACTTTCTTTCAATGTATCAAAATATATATTCTTTTCTATTATTCTTGTAGCTTTCTCTACAAACATGATAACACGAAGGATAAATTATTTTGAAAGATTTTTATCTTGTTACACTTAACTTCTGACGTGCGTAGATAAGTACACACACATATATTTTTATTTAGCTTTTTTGTATCTCGCATGTACGCAGAGGGAGCTTAGTGTTAAAACACTCCGCTCCCCAATTTCCGCTGAATTCTGGAGGCATTGCGCATGCTTTGCCTCGACACCAGTGCGAATAAATGAAAATATTAAATGTTTACACTCACACCCTTTTGTCCCTGCACCACCTAATAAACGTTTATTAGGTGGTGCAGGTGTGGGCCATAGCAATATGGATTATATTGCTATGGCCCACAAATCCAACGATTGTATATAAGTATACTTTAATATTATGACATAAATTTTACGCATTAGTACACAAA
The DNA here is from genome assembly GCA_036379175.1 of Heliconius cydno galanthus. Lineage (NCBI taxonomy): Eukaryota > Metazoa > Arthropoda > Insecta > Lepidoptera > Nymphalidae > Heliconius > Heliconius cydno. Next base: position 8,126 of record JAKRZM010000599.1, read on the forward strand.
GATGAATGATAGTTTTAAATCAAAACAATAAATAAATTAAACCTAGATATACAACGGTAGCTTCAACTAGAACCCTCAGGGCAACTACTTGAAACGAGTCGAGCCGCAGCGGGAGCTAGAAGCAATCCTGTTAAGTGCCTCTGGGACAATGACCTGGGCGTAACAACTAAAAAAATGGGGACATGAGGTGGCTAGAAGATTAATCAAAATTAATCACGATACGGCAATGTTATCCCTTATCAAACGGAACCGATATCTTAAAACATATATGTATGTAAAACCATCAATAACATTAGGGTTTTAGTATAAAATTTAAAAATATTTAATTTTTCAATAATACTATGTAAACTTATCAAAAAGATCATTGTTTAAGACGTATAATACCAGTAATAATGAGAATTTATTAGTGTTAATTGCGGTATACAAAACGGACGTTCAGCGTTTAGCACCTATTATTTACATAGAAGCCGTGCTCAGACTGTTATTAGGATTTTAACGCGTTTTTGACGGAAATTACTATGTTGTCTATTGTTTATTAATCTTTTGTTTAGTTTTACTCTTTACAGAGAAAATTTAGTGTTAAATTATTCCGTTCTCACGCACCGCCCAAATTTCGAGACATAGCGTCTGTCTTGTTACTAGAGCATGAATGAAAATCGTTCATTCCCCGAGAAGGAATCAAATCTTCAACCGTCACGTTTACAGGCAGACACTGTCGCTGAGCCACGACCTCGATGACGATTAGTTATCATTTAACTATACATGTATTTAATATTTAAAGTTTATTATATTTGTCCTTATAGTTATATATTGCGTTATCGGCATATGAAAATTAATTAATATTGCTGTGGCAGTAAGATTTTAAATAATTTTTAAAACGACGTTATAAATTAATTTATATAACTAAAAACAATGTGAAATTATTATAAGTACACTAACTGAAAATGTAAACCCAAAGTCTTACGCATATAACTCGGTCCAAATAATACGAAACGAAGCGAAGGTCAATACAATTGTGATCGCGGCAGTAGGTAACACGCTGGTTTCATTTTATAACACCACTACGTCACGCACCTTGCACCTTTGTAATATTTAACAAATGCAAACATAGATAAATGAAAAGATAGATAAAGAATGAGTTAATGGAACCGACAAAAATGATATAGAATAAACCGTAAAATCATTGAAAATGTTTTGGCGCGATCTAAATTAACTGAGATATAATATGATGACACGAGATGCAACGGAAACGTGTATTCGATAAGCTTTTGACATATATTTTTGTCGCTTACAATGGAAATAAATGCAAAAATTATTATTATTATTTAAATTAACTTAATTTTATAGTTAAATACTTATGTCAACGTACTCTACACAGTCTTAGTATTAGCATTTTTAAGCACTATCAAATTAAAATCACTTTTAAATCGACAAAAACAACAGAATAAAATTAAGCACTTTTCTATACAACAACGTAAACGAGTCCATCCGATGCACGTTCAAGGAAAACTAATGAATTAAGTAGGTACTGTGTTAAAATAATATTATTATAACATTTTACACCAATAAACAAATTTCCTTGTTTTAGTTAAAGGTTAAATTTTTGCTCTTTGATGTGTAGAGTTAAATAATAAAAATATATTAAGTGAGTCTAATGATAACAATTTATATTTTCATTTGTTCGCTCTAGTGTCGAGGCAAAACACAGCGTTAAGTTCTGCCACTCAACATTGCCTCCAGACTTCGGCGAAAAATTGGAGACGGAGTGTGTTATCTCTACGTTCCCTCTGCCTAGAAAATATAGCATGAAGCTAAAAAAAAAGAAAGGGTTATTTGTCAATGTTTATATCAATTATTTTATTATAATTTGGGATCAGATAGTGTATTACTTAGTTAAAGACATTTAAAGCGAAGATGCAGGCCGATATCACACCTGAGATGATCAAAATAAAATTCCAAGTAGTACGAACTTAAAAACTGTAGTGCCATACGAATTCGCGTGAGTTATCCAATCTAGTGGTGTGAAAGGCCGGCCGACATATGATAATATGGCTGTTAGAAATCGGAAAACGTTACGATTTGACCGAACGTGTCATTGTTAAATTTTATTTAAAATTAAATTTAAATTAAAGAAACCAAATATAAATGAATAAATACTCTATATTATAATTGTACTTATTTTGTTAATTATTGTTTTTAAATTTATGATATCTCCATCATTTAAAATGACTTTGCTTCATAATTATAAAATTGGTAATGATGTTAGTTTATAAGCGCATCCAAACACCGTAAACAAAAGCAGTTGTGTGGTTTCAGAAAAATCTCTTAAATATGCATTTTGTAACGGATCTTGGTCATTAAAATTATATGGGTTGATAATTAAGGCCATTATGAAATAATATTATTTATTTTAGAAGCCGTCGCGGCGCATGGGCACGTGGGTGTGACTGTAATGCAACGGTTGTGGGTTCGATCCCCACTCGGGGGAATGAATTATTATTAATTAATGTTTTTTATATATATATATATATATATATATATATATATATAAGCATAAATATTTAATAATATTAAGCCTTAGCTACATTTTAACTATAGAGGTGAAGAATAACAATTCAACGGTTTTGTTGATTTCACGAGAACTACAGCAAGCTAAAAAATTAACTGTTCTATTATATCAATAAATTGAATTGTCTTCGGAAGCCGTTATACGAGCTCGTTAATCTGTAAACAATATAAGTTGGTGCTTCCCAGTAAAGATGCGGGTAGAAATTCCTTTGTCGAGTGCTTTTAGACAAAGCGCTAGGTAGAAAAAACCCGTATAAAGTTTCACTTTCATTGTGGAATAAGCACTATTGTGCGACATAGGCGGATGAGGCTAGACGCCATTTTGTGACTGCTTCCATTCAAGACTGAAGATTTCAAAGGGTTGACTCTAGGTATCTTAAAAGTGCTTAAAATGTTAGTGTCCCAATTTAAACACACAATACAATATATAATTAGAGTTACGAGCACAGTCGTGAAAGTTTGGTAATTTAAAGAGGACAGGAGGTAATTGCATTATAATTAAAAATAAATATAAAATCTCAGATTTTTACAACAATGGTGGGTCAAAAAACAAAAACGTATTGTATTTCCTTTGCCTTTTTAAAAAAAATTGGGGTACAAAAAATCAGTTAAGTCTTTTTCTCTTCTTGTAAGGAATTGTGGATAAGAGACATTACTTTAGTTACTCTGTTGTTCACTCTCCGTTTATTTACATTATATAGAGAGACGTTGAATAACTGGTAGTGGAGTTATATATTTATGGAAACGAAAACAATATAAACATTTCTATGCGTGGAATTTGAATCTATAACTATTGCGTTCACTCAATATGCATCACAATAGAATTACCTACTATATAATTATTATAGAAATGTAGGAAGTATTATAATTGTTTTTAAAAGTTTCGATCTAATAAAACACTAGACCACTTTTGAAACACGGCAAGGAACCCTAGCAGAGTTCGTGTTTGAGAGGCGTCTTACTTACGGAGTAAAAAGTAAAGCACCTGAGGGATCATCTCAAAAGCCCTCATTAGTAATTTTTAGCCTACGGATAAAATTATACCCTATCTTCATTCAAATTTCCAGCTTTAAAAACTCTGCCTTAATTGTTTGAAATTGAAAATGAATATTTTTGAATAAAAATTTTAACGTAGGAGTTTGAAGTGACAATCGAGCTTCGTTATTTTAGACGAATGGTTTGAATATCAACCCGTTTTAACCATATAAGTAAATATGGTTAAACAACATATTTCACAACAACTTCACATATATAAGCTTAGGCATGTGTTAAGAACACTTCGAATTTATAAGTATTTTTTTTATAAGTACTTATTTGCATATTGTTTTTTTAGCTTCTCGCTATATCCCGCACATAGGTAGACTTCTGTCTATCTAAGAACTTAGTGTTAAGATATTCCGTTCAAAATAAAACACTATCGTTCCTAACTTTCCGCCGAATTTAGGCGCATTGCCTGTTAAATATGTTGAATATGTACAAATTTACTTTTTATACATAAATAGATAAATAAACCCAAACAAGTAAACAACAACACCAAAGAACGCTTCTACAGAGACTACCAAACTATATTATAATTATACTTTTCAACTAGATAAAAAATATACAATCTACAGGTAAATAGAGCTGCCTTTGCGGTTACGACATCTCGAAGGAGCAGTAATTGTAAAACATTATCTTCTAATCTTCATGAAACATTACCTTGCATTAAGTTCAAATCAAATAACATAAAAATTCCGTCAAATTTTCTAGGGAAGGGTTTATATAATATTTAAATATTTACTGAAGCCTTATCATCAAGTATACAACGCGGACAACCAAATGATAACCATGATGTGGAGTTTAAAAATAATCAGAGCGCATATAATTTTAATGTTTGACGTAAATAATAACGTTAAAATTTAAAAATACGATGAAAATATGTTGAAAAATACTAAAAAAATCAATATATTATTTAAACCTATAAGCATTTGATAAGAATACCTTATCGCTGCAGACGCAAACGTAGTTAGGGTTGCAATAAGCGCAATCGCATTCCGCACATTCGCTCCAGAAAATCTCGCCGTTGCAGCCGAGCCGGCTGCCGGTTTCCACGTCCACCCACGTCGCCCGCTTCATCAGGATCACTCATTAAGTTCCAACACAGTCAATCAAACATCACTAACGTAGAACTAATTTTAAATTGCACTTCACCGATACTATGGAAATTATTTTTGGAAAAATCTACGATAAAAAGCACTATAGCATCTTATAATAGTCACATGCACTTATCACTGAAGAAGTTAGCAGTAGAAGATGCAAAAAGAAGAGAACCCGTGGCGGCAGGACCGCCGCGCTACGGCTCATCGGACAGACTGCTGAACTGCTCGCTGTGCACACCGTGCCGTTCACCTACGTGCTCGAGTAGGAAGCCCTCGACCAAAACACTTAAATGAAAACACTAAATTTTTCAACAAGAAATGCAAACTGAAAAAATAATAAAACTTTACAATAATTCTGTTCCGTTTCGAGCGGAACGTTTCAATGGACTACATCAAATAAAAACAAGAGAGTGTTTACTCTCGTTAATGACCGACCGTTGTGGGGCGTAATTATATTTTTTCTTTGTTTGTAACTTTATACGTTCCAAATAAGTTGATAAAGATATTAAACAGTTATTAATATCTTTTTTCTTTATATAAATTCAATTATATATATGCAAATTTTGATTTTATTATATAGTTATTATTTTTTATAAGCTTTGGTCACTTCGAATGTAAATAAAGGCACAAGTCTGAGATTGTAAAGCCTTATTGTTAACGATAACATAGTAAGCGGCATTCATTTTGTACGACGTAATGCTTTGTTAACAAACGCAATACAAACGCACATTCTTTCAATACAACGAAATTGTTACATAGAGGCCTTATGATAGATTAACGATTGAATTATAAAAGTTATCAATGAATTAACTGCTGTCAACATAACAGTGATGTCAAGGGTAAAATTGAAAGACTTTCCAAAAAGTTAAATTGGCAAATAATTGTTTAAAAGTACTAAATGCAACACACACAAAACCATTTTTATTTAATTAGAAAGTGGATTTTAAGTATAAATGTAACTTAATTATTCAAAAATGTATATTTAACATTTTCTCTACCTGTTTTTACGCAAGAAAAATTTTCATTTAAATAGAAATTTCCAAGTTTAACCGCAAATTGCGTTGAGAATGATTAAGGACTCGCGTCTTGACTTTTTCTTAACATCATTTTTTTCAGTCATCTATCTTAGTCGTCTCAAAATAGATAGTAATCAGACCGTATTACAGAACCACCTGGTACCAAGTTGTTACTGATGGAGTAGCTGTGGACAGGAATATAGAGCAGTTTTTCTTCTGTAATTTGCAATCAAATGGTGCATGATGTTTTTGTTTTCATAACGCATCACACGCCGATCGTTATTCGAGGCTGTTTGTAGGTGTTACAACTAACAGAGAAAAGAGAAAGAATTGGAAATTGGAGTATGTTTCTTAAATATAAATTTGGTAAACCAAAGAATATAATTTTAAATATTTCCAATCGAAATAATAATATCATAATAAATTACATAACTATAACAATAGCTTTAGCCAATATAATAAACAAATGTAGAATAAAATAATTAATTTACAAATTAAACTAATCAGATCAATCCAACAACGAGATTATATATAATATCTAAATAACCAAAGCGGAGTTTAACGTCCGAACGGGCACAACACTTTCATTTCTAAAATAAAAACAGTGAAATCTCGGCGGAGTAGGACAATTCCGTGATTCGAGACTTCAACTATTCAATATAATTTAACCACAAATCTCGTGTACTCGGGGGCTTTTTGGGTCGATGGTTGAACGTGCTGTGATTTTGGTAGGCCTGGCCTGGTCATAGCCTATATGTAGATTGATTTTGGAAAATTAACTTAATTGTGTACTTCGATATAAATAAGACTTAAATTGTTATAATTCTATGTGCTACTAAATTATAAAAGGACACATTTGATTTTTTTTATTAATAAATAATTTAATATTCTTCAATGATAATAATGACGTATGCGGTAATGAACGTCATCAAGTACTGTATTATTATTGTAGAAAAATTTCTCAACAGTGTTCTTACATCAGAAGACCATGTTAGTTACCGGTAGCTAACACGTATATAAATCGATGTTAATATAATAAATAACACGTAAACTCAGCTATAATTTAAAGTTGATATTTTATTTCCCGTTAAGGTTGTCAATCAAGAAAAAAATTAGTTAAAATTTAATAATTATTTTTCGCTTGTTATTGTTGTAAAATTTGTTCATAAATTATTTAAAAAATCGTAGTATAAAAAAAAAGTTATATATTATCTGTAATGAGAATATGCTACTTCCGTGAGTTGTCAATTACTGCTGTTATACTGTTTAATTACGAAAAAAAATTATAATAGGAACGCTTAATAAGAAATATTTTAAGCCGTACCCGTATACTATTCCTACACACCAACATTAATCGAAAGTTAAAAAAAAAAGTACCTGTTATTATAGATGATTACTTGTTATCTTAAATTGATATCGAAGCTTACCGAGATGAGTAGAGGCAATCTCGATAATAGCGAGCAAACATCAATTAAAGAAACAAAAGACGGGTCACTGGCACACGCAAGCCTGACGTTTTGTCTGATCCTCAATACATTATGATTCAACAAATTCTCTTTAATGAAAAGAATAAATGCACAATCATAGTTTAAACTCTCGATGTTGTTGAACTTGAAATAAAATTGGTCGTAGTTGAGTTTAATGATGGAATGTGACAGGTGTTTGACAGAAAACATATTTGTATACAACAGATAATATAAAAAAATCAATTGTAATCAGTTCAACGAAGATAACTATAGCAAGAACATGCATTTGTAACTGTCATATTAAAATTTAACTTAAGTCCAAGAATAAAAATTAAATTTTAATGATGATTAAACTTACGCAAAGTCATCCAGAATTTCATCTCGTTTAATAAATTGGACACGTAAAATCTATTTAGTTTTACTTATTCATATCACATTAAATAAACTGTTTTATCGATGTCGCAAATCGTTTATTTCATAATACTTGTGGAGACTGGAACATTCTATACATTGTGTAAAACTATGTATAATTCAAATAATGCGGTTAGAATGTTAGCTTATTTCAAGATATACTAGTATTTCTTGCATATTGTGATCAAGAGAATTATACAGAGAGAGATATCACAGTTATACCTTACTTCAATATCAACTTTTTAAAATAAAAAAACATTGTGTTATTCTCGTATTATTTATAGAAGAAATGATATAATATTAATATAGAAGTAGAAATAATAATTTCATGAATAAAAATAGACTCTTTTTATTTAATATTATAAATAGAATAAAACCAAGGTTTAAAAAGTAAACATTTCGGTATATCAACCAGGGTCAACAACGCTTTAGCATAAGCATAGGGCATGTGGGCGAACAACATTACACGAACGGACACGCGTTCTTAGACCTCAGATATATGACGAGTTTGGTCATTATGAGGTCCCTAATTGGCAATACGACGAGACCATCTAAAACAACAGAAGTTTGTACGATTTAAATTTTATAAAGGAATGTATAAAATATTGGCCGTTTTTAGTGTAAGGCACTGCGTTCTCCACTTTTTGATTATTTAAGAAGGATTACGGAAGTCAGTGTCGTGTCTTACAGAAAAATAAAAATAGTATAAATTTTACATTTCTCCGAATGAGAATCGAACCTACAAACTCTGCGTTTACAATTAGCACCACAACCATTTGCGCCATGACTACTTCGAGTGTTTTACAATAAGAATACTAAATGACTCCAATCGTAATGGCATCTTGTTCTATATTATGTTCAAGTACCGTAAGAAACACGACGTCTGCTTGCGAAGGCGTACTCAATTACATATTTATAAATCCCGTTAATAAATCAGATGAAAGTAAGTATTTAACGAGTTCAAGTTTAAGTGCAATAAAATATAATCTGGTTTCGCGATGTATATACGTATGTATATAATTTAATATATAAATCCCGCACACCCGTATCCCGCACACAGCAAGGTACACTCCGTTCCCCACTATAAGTAGTAGTTTAGTATATAGTTTTTCTTAATATTATGTAAATTCAACGAAATAGAAAATATGTAACATCTTCTATTGCTAGACTTGAGAAAGTAAATCTATTTAATAACTTAACTTTCTGAAGTCTAGATTGTTGTGTTAAAGGTCAAAATAACTAGGTAATTGAGAGTTTCGCTAATTTTCTTTCTCCAATTCACAAGTCTTATACGTTTTCTTTCCAAAATGGTAGTAGAACCTTGACATTTAATAACCAAGCGTAATACTTTTATACTGAATAAATTATTTTCAATTTGAATATGAATAACAAATAAAATATAATTTAATAAAGATCTTATCTTAAATACGATATTGCAGTAAGCATAAAAATATTTTATCAACTGTAAATATACGTACTATTTGGTTAAATCTAGGTATGATATAATAGGTTTTGCGGCATATATTACAGCAGATTCTAGATAACAGCCTTCTCAAGGTGAGCATACCTTGAAAATGGAATGTTGCGGAGCACTCTTAAAGGTTGAGACTATTTGAGTAATTATATAGAAGATATACATATTATAAAATATAATAAATAATTTTATATGAATAAACTAGCTCCAACATTTAAATCACCGACTGGTTTAGCACCATAGGTCAAGAGAATCTTTTAATATCTATTATATAGGTACTTCATTAGTACAAAGATATTAGAAAATTCAAGTACTAGATGTAAAATTAACGAGACGAGAAACATTCTTTCAATTAAGATAAAAAATCGGCGCATATATTAAACTTATAAATTGATTAATCTGAAATTATATATCACGTTAACTATTTATAAGTAAATGTTATCAATAAGTTTTTACTGGTAGTTCCGTATCCCTTTTTTTTTATTAGTAGACTCCATTGTAACTGCACTTAGGAATTAGGATATGTTTAACTGTACATGATGATTATAATGATATGCAAACGATTTCATATATTTATTTTACAATATTGCCATTTTTTTGTCTAGTTCGACAACAATACATAATATTATATTCTTAGCTGGAAAATTGAGAACGGGCCGAAATTTCAATAAAATAAATTCTGTTTTCCAGAAAATGTTATTTACTTTTGCCTTTTTTAGGATTTAGGTACAATATTTCATACTAGGAAAACCTATTGAAATCTGTTGTAAATGATATCTATTATACGTTATAATTAGGCTATTAAATATAGATTAATTGCACCGTTCTGATATCAATCGGATTGATCAAATACTTAACTAAATACTTTCACACGTATCTATTTTTAAAATAAAATATTTAGATATGCATTTAAATTAATCTAATGATAAGTATGCAGATATTTATTTAGCTTTCTTCAAATAAATTTACTAATTAATTAACGCGATTAAAAATTCCAATAACAAGATTTAAAAGACATACATAATTAATTAGAGCTTTTAAAGGGAATATCAGAAATTCAATGCACTACTCGTAAATATATTACCTATGTGAAATACTAAAGCCCGTATTTATAAATCTCTCTCAACTCTGAGATCGATCTCGAGATGCCGTTATTATTCATAGATATATAATTCACTAATGAAAACGACGGCATCACAAGATTGATCTCAGAGTTGAGAGCAGCGTATTTTACAAAGCAAAACACAAAATTATGATGTATTGATATATTGCCCCTATAAGCAAAATTAAAATTATTTCTAAATATTAGCAGTGTCATTTAGAGTGGTTATTATTATTTTTATTTATTACGTCGACTACGTAATTTATACAGAATATTTATTTATTAGTTTAGACAGAATGTGGTATTTATTATATTTCGCCACCCAGTACATTAAATAACTAGTCCGTCGATTTCTTTAAATAGTTTGCATATTTAATTTAAATTGTGAATAACTAGAGTTAAGCATTAAAGCAAAGGTAGTCTATAAAAGCTTTTAAGTTCCCTTTACTGCCTCGCCTTGGCGTACGCATTCCTTTGAACAGGAAACAATGCTCTTATTGAATTCTAGCATTTGCACACGGCTTCTCCCACAGAAATTTTATTTTGATTATCAATTTTTAGGAGGAAAATATTGAGGTCAGTCGTGGCGCAGGGGCACAAACGTGACTGTGATGAACGCGACAGGATTGTGGGTTCGATTCCCACTCGAAGAAATAAAATATTTAATATATAAAATATTTTATTTCTTCGCTCTGGTGTCGAGTTCCTCCACTCAACAATAATTTAGTCTAGCTTGTTACTAAAATAAACATAAAGTACATGTCGATGAGTAGATAAAGCTCATTCTTCTCTAGCGTTTTATCTATTCAAATATTCGCAACATTACGTTAATGACCTACAATCGAATAATTTTAATATATTTCATAAAATTTTACTCGAACTTGCCAAATAATGAACTATTGATCCTTATGAAACGAATGAAACGAAACTTGTCGACATTTTTTAATGAATAATCTAGTTATGTTAACATCCACGCCACCAGGGGTGAGGGTCGAGACCTCTTGAAAGAACTTGGAGCTTGCAGTCATTCATCTGTCATCGATTGGGCTCACAGAATCACTCAAACGGTATAATGGATGCAGCTGAAAGGTATTGCATAATGGACGTTATGTCGGTTTAATGATTTTTATTACCTTTTGTCAATTTATTTTAATTACTATGCATTTACTATCGTTGCGGAAGACATTAATTGTTGGATAAAAAGCTAGTTTTCATTTATGTGTAAGTATTTATATAAATTATATATACCGTTATAATAGGCCAACGTCCTGACTATAACGCGACGGTTGCGGGTTCAATCTCAACTCGAGAAAATGAATTATTATTTATTAATATTCAAGGTAAAAGCCTGGTATTGATTTGCGCCATACAACACGTAATGCTTTGAAAAATTCGGTAGAAAGTGGAGAACAGAGTGTCTTAACATTAGGTTGCTGTGTGCGAGGTACAGCGTGAATCTGATAAAAAAATATAATAGTTATAGATATAAATTAGAATTGTTAATAGTAAAAAGTACGTACATACATTAATAACAGTTAAGCAGGGTCAATTTGCCGGTTCAACAAGTGAACTCTGGTAAGGATATCAAATGATACGAATTAAACCACTCACGCGCAGCCCAAACCTTTGGAGGGCATCCGTTTATGACGTTAGGTTGGTATCGTCACGGATATTGCGCAAATACTCTATGATTATTGTTTACACAATACCATGACCACTTTCACTTGGTACACCATAAAAATATAATCAATGTCACGCATGCGTGATAAGGAAATCGCTTTATCATATAACATTATAGATATGTTCCAGGCTAAGTAATTTAAGATTTGTTTGGTAATAGTATTTTTTTTATCATGACGTAGATGTAAACATAAACGCCACGGTTGCGAGTTCGATTCCCACTCGGGGTATGAAATATTTAACTCCAATTCTTCGATCTAGCAACGAGGCAACGCGTTGAGTTTCGCCACTCAACATGTAATGCCTCAAGAATTCGATGGAAAATGGGGAACTGAAGTGTCTTAGCTATAAGTTTCCAGGTTCCCTCTGCCTACCCTATTAAGTTCAGGATTCAGCTTTAAGCTAAAAAATAAACATAGTAGTAGCTAATACATGAGAAAAATAACATTATTACATAGGGGAAAAAATCTATAACATAAAAAATATTATCATAATTAAATAAATATTCCTATGATACATACAGGTGTGGTCTTAAACAAAAAAAACAAATACTCCCATGATTTACGCAATAATATCATGTAACAAGACGATTTACAAGTACCAAGTGAATGTGGTGTTAGGCCTCTAAACACGTTTGTCTGGGTATTTTTTTTCTAAGCAACTCTCTTCAGGAAATTCAAGTTGCATGTTCGAGGAAATGGCTCGAAAGAATTCGTATTCGTTCTTAACGACTCATTATTGCCTTTCATTTGCAGCTGTTGCTCTACTTCCGGCTTAAAAAATGTGTCTTCTAAGAAAACCAAATAATAAGAACAATTGGCAGTAACTAAAGACCTATTACTTACATCGGAATCCTACTTTACACATTAAAATTTTTTTTACACATTAAAATTCCCATGACAAAAATCGTAATATATAAATTAGACATTAGTATAAATGTTAATAATAGTTAAAATTCACGTCACAAATTTAGAGATAGCCCTAAGTGATCATTAGAAAGCACCTAGACATTAACGATGGAGTCACGTCAAGACAAGACATTAATAATACGTTTTGCCATAGAAGTTACAGTCCGTGAAAATAATGTTTCAAAGATAAGGAGCTATAATTTTATATTTACTTCTTAATAATTGTGGTCAACTTTTATATAAAATCTTAGCGATAGAATAGGTACTGTCAACCGAGACCTATGACTAATTTATTACGAAACTTTCTAGCTTCCGATTGATTTGATAGAGAATAGAGTTTAAGTACACTTGTATGTATGTATGTACCGGTATAATTATTATTGATATGCATAATACATGTACTTAGCCTTCGCAGTAATGATACCTCGCGCGACCTCCACGCATGCTTTCTCGCACTTTCTACGCAACTACTGGTTTTTGCATATTTTTGCACAGTCGTTGTTAATGTTTATTTCCTACATTAAGTAGATCTTGGCTGTTATTTCTTACTTAAATAATATATATCTTATAGTGTACATACTACTATAAGTACTATATAACATGCGTGTGTATGAATAGTTAAAATTTCTGAAATAAACTAGTAAGTTTATTACTATAATAATCAGCTTCACGCTGTATCGCGCACATTCGTTGACCGTTCCTCATTGTCCGCCAAATTCTGGAGGCATTGCGTGTTGAGTGGCGGAACTCTACGCCGTGCTTTACTTGGACACCAAAGAGAAGAAACGAGAATATAAATTTGAATAAATAACTATTTCATTTCTTCGAGTGGGGATCGAACCCACAGCCACGACTTCCTATTAATTAGTAAGTATAATCTGACAGAAAAAGAAAAAAAATAAATAAAATAAAACAATATAGACAATGTCATTTCCGCCTTGTCAGATAATAAAGGTTTGACATACCGTCCATTACTTTCGCATTGCCGAATGGCCGAAACAATATTAGTATGGGCGTTGCGTGCACATTGAAGGTGAACAGAATAATAAGTGAGTGTTTGGTATCCGCCTGAAGGAAAGTCTTCCCTTTTAATATCCTCAAATTAAACGTTTCTTAACCTTCGTTGACTTTATATGGGTAAGTATTGAATTATCTATATTAGTTTACTTCGTAATTATTTCTTATTATGTGAAAGCATAACAATTATGGCGGTATGGTATGATTTTTTTCTTCCGAAATCACTTGGTTAAAAAGTTTTTATATCATTTAAATTATTTAATATATTTATAATATTCTAAGTCTAAGATATTCTAAGTGTATTTTTATTATTAGTTTTTTTTTTAATTAAGGAGTGTATGTGGATCGAACTCACAGCTACAGCATCTACAATTAGACGCTGTTCCACTGAGCTACGATGTCCACATCTATAGTATCTTACTTATAATAACTTACCCACTCCCTTAATTTATTATCCTGTTTGGAGGAATGATTTTTAGTCTCGAAAATTAGGGCTTGCGTGTGGATCGGAGTATGTTAACACTAAGTTCTTTTTATCGACTTAGCTACATGCGGGCGCATGAAGCTAAAGAAAACAAACATACAAAAAGACATATATAATAATAACTTACCTGATTATTATTAGGCTGTGGTGCAGCACTATGTGGTGGGACGGACTGTACGGGGCGCGCGGGTTTAGCGGCGGCCCGCACTAGCGTCGCTCGCTTTACGGACACCATTAGCCATACGTCTTCTACTCTTTGACAGACCTAGGTGTTTTAAAATATGATCTATGAATACAGTTTTGCTTTAAATATATAGAGTTAGTATGAGTCTTATTAAAAACACTATTGTAACTAAAATTGTATTTTAGAGGCTAGAATACATGCAGTTTTCAATGAAAAGGCCGAATTTTACGTTGAATTTACTATTTTGGGTTAAAATGCTCAAATACAAAGTCTAAATAAGTTATATAGCAACGAAGCTCCTAGTTAAGTCATGCTAATGCTAAATTGTTTTATTTATTAGTAATTTGTATTTATTTTTATTTGCATATATTGTTTTTTTTTTATTAACAGTTAATCATTGAAAGTTTAAACTGATCATTTGGCAAAATAAAAAATAAATAAAATAATATTTTATAAGTTTTGGATATTACTAAAATTGTTAAATTATGAATTATTGTTTTTAATTTATTGTTAATTTAATTTATTTGTTATTCTTACCTGTGTAACTAAAGCTCTGGTCTCTTGCGTAGCGGATTGTAATAACATATCACGGAATTGTTCCGGGGCGGTGAGACCGAAGCTCTTAGCGTCTTCTAATAATTTATCGACGGCTATGAGCCCGCCCTCGCCAGCTAAGATTTCTACGCCGGTTGTGCACCAGTCGTTTGCCTATAACAAAATAATAAATACAATTTAAATGTAAAAGTCACTGGAGGAGAAAGAATTCTTTTTATTGCTGCACTCTGGACACACACGACGTTGAATTCCGCCATTTAACATCGAAATGTCTCAAAAATTGGCTGACTTTGAATCAAGCTTACCTCTGACTACCCTGCTACATCGTGAAGCTAAATAATATGTTCAATATTTTTATATAACTACAATTACAATTTTTTATGTATTTCAAAGTGATTCAAAATTTTATATAAAATAAAATAATATTTGTAGCTTAATCAATATAATAATAATATTATCTTACTTTGTCTATTCTGTCCATTAATTCTCTAGCTTTGGTTAACAACAAACTTCGTTTCTGTATTTTGTCCATCAGCAATGTACTCGTTCGTCTTAGCTCTTCGCATTTTGATTCTATATGGTCCACGGAACTTAGCGGGTCTTTCATTAACTTTTCACCTACAAGGTAATACACAAAAATATTAATTAAACCTATTTTCTTGGAAAAATATATAAAAATTGTAGTCCTTTTATTATATACCTTCTTCTATAACTGTGGAGGCACTATCGAGATCACAGTTGCAAAGTTTTTCAAAGTCATTAGCTTCTTGTATAAGACTATCAACTCTATTTGCCGTTTCCCCAACTTCGGTCATGTCACACGCAGTCTTTAGATGGCTGTCTAAAGTTGCCTATAATTAAATAATATTTTTAATGTATTTAACTATTATTTATTTTAACTATAATTACATTTATCATAAATAAATAATTTTAGTTTCGCTTAAATTATAAATAAAAATAGCACATATAAAACTGGCCACTCTTCGACTGATGCCATTTATATTCACATCCATTTAAAAATATAATTTCATTTGACAGCTGTCATAATTGTTTACAATTCAGATAAAGTTAGTATTAGCTTTTGTAGAAAGCTATAGTTAATAAAATAATTTGTGAGCCAAATATTAAAATGAAATATAATTATTTACAATGACATTAGATATCGTGTGCAATTATCGGAAGTGCAGGAAGTCACTGACAAGTCATGCGTGGGTCACAACATGTTCTCACGCTTTTTGCGTCGAACACGGTCAAAGAGAATTTAAAAGGAATGCAGAAAACTCTTTAACATGTCCAGCGTGTGGGAGTGAACTGCGAGACAAATTCGATGTTATTCATGCTGACCTTATACCGACAGAGACATTTAAGTCAATAGTGTTAGCAGGCTTAAAACCAGATGCAATTATGGATGTTGCGATGCGAGCTATGTCCTTCTGGTCGTATCAAGTGGAACAAGAAACCTTATATCAAGAAGGTTTGGCTAAGCATTCAAAAGAAAAATTACAATGTCTGGAAGAGGTCAACGACCTTAATGTACAAAAATTAAAAGCTGAATTAGATACTTGTAAACGTAAAATAAGTTCATTGCAAATTGAATTTAATAAGAAGAAAAAGCAAGCTGAAGAACTTGCGGCACGTCTAGAAGAGAAATCGAGGCAAATACAAAAATTGTCATTTCAGCTTGATTCTACTAAGAGGAAAGATTTTCGTATACCTAACTTTGAAGAGAAAATTGAAAATAAAGATAAATGTATGAACATTGCAGATTTGGTCGGTAACAGATCAGCTTCCGAAGCATTCGTTTTTAGGCCTATGAAAGATTTAAATGAATCTAGAAGAATTTGTTCACCAAGCACTCCTCTATTTGATTTTCGTCATAAAAATAAGCGGCCAGGCTTTCAATTTAGACCAGTAAATTCGTGATTAAGTTAATGCCTTTAAGAAGTGTAGTTTTAAGTATAATTGATTACCTGCATCTGTTTAAAGTTTAATAAAAATGTTCGAAATTTGAGCCAATGATTTAACTTCATGGAATGTTTTTGCCAAAAAGTGTCAAATTGTTTTTCAGTCTCTTCTAGTTGTACAAGTAACCTTTCCACGGCAGCTACGTGGCTAATAATATTATAAGTAAGATTTGGTTTGCGAACTTGTGTCAGTAGCTCCTCTCCTTGAGTCGTTGCTGACGATAGTTCTGTTTTTAAAGCTTTATATCTGAAAAAAAAAATAAGGTATATGAATATAGTGTAATATAATAGCAAAGAAGAAACTACTACACACCATTACCATATGCAGGTAATTCCTTTTTTAAGATATAATATTTAAGTAATATCCTTACCTAGATTCTTGACAGTCTAATAATTCTTTGGTTTGTGTGGGATCATTTCCCATATCGCAGTCCACTATTTCGTGCATAAATTCATCAAGTTTACCCGAGATCTCTTTCATCAATACTGAAAATTTCTCCAGTGCCTGGAATAAAATGAAATTTATTCATGTAATATATTATAGTATAAATTGTTAATAGTCGGGACATTTAATTGTATAATCAGATTTTCGTACGGCGATCAGCTCGTCTCGAAAATGTCCATTTTATCCACATAAGTGGTTCAGAGCGCAAGGGTTTAACATCATTGATTATTATCATAGTTATTTATAAGATAAATAATAGTTATTTATAAGATAAATTAATTACGTTATAAATAATAATTATTAAATTATAGTTTATAATTTTCTAGAGTCGTGTAGGTAAGTACTTTAGATGATTGTCGCGGAAAGATTTTAATAATTGATTGTGTTTTGCTATCAGAATCTTCACTATAATTAGACAATGCACAATGGACAACTAACAGAATACTTAATAAATGCATAATCATAACGCAGCACTTAGGCACATCTAATATTAATATAATATACTATGTCAGATCTCTAATGCCATTAAGAATTAGGTAATATTATTTATTCACATACACGACTTACGACTGTAAACACAATAGATTGGGAGTTCGAGGAAATGAAATATTTAATATTTTTATTTCTTTGCTTTGATAACGAGGCGAAGCGCGGCGTTGAGTTTCGCCACTCAACACACAATGCCCCGGAATGAAGAATACGACGGAAAGTAAAGAACGGAAGTGTCTTAATGGGAGTATCTTTATACTAGGTTCTCAGGTCCCTTTTGCCATTAATGAACTTGTCATTACTGGCTAAATTGGCATTTTTATTTCAAAAATACATAAAAACTGCTTACTATTCGCTGTTGTATCCATTCCGAATGCGAATACTGTAGTTCTCCCCCAAGATCGGGTGTAAGCTGTGATCTGTCGAAGTGTTCGTACAGCTCATCGACACAAGAGCAGACTAGCACTCGAAATCGAAACTCCTCTTTGAACAACTTGCTGCTCACTTCTGATAAAGCTTTCTGGAGGAAACTTGCTGGCCTCAACACGTACACCGCATGAATAATACCCGGGAAGAACTCCTGAAATGTAGCAGTTTCTTGTAAGTTTCAGTTTAAGATAACTTGAAATAACTTACTCAATTGTTATTTCATGTTTAACTTATAGCAATAATCTTTAAAAGTACTCATTTACAAATAAAAACAAAGATCCAATAAACAAACGTTCTTGATTAAGTCATCACCTTTCTTCTAATTATAAATTGAAATCATTCATTTGTATGCGCAATGTACGTGAACCTAACAATGTAAATTTAAATTGGTATTAATTTAAAATACTTACCGATATTCGAAGTAACACTGTTTTCACGGAGTTCCACCTATCTTTTCTTCGATCTATTATAATATGGAAGCCCATTTCAGCTTCTAGTAAACTGTAAAAGAAAAAATCTTTTTAATAAATATTTATTGTTTTTTAAATTAATCTATGTTGTCTGGTTCATTGCTGCAGCGAATTATTGTAATGACGATTGTCTACATTTTTATTTTAACGTTACTAGTAACCAAAGAGAGTATCTAATGCTAATATACTCCATTTTTTTTATTTTACATTTTAGAAGTTGGGTAGCGTGGGCGAGCTTTCTTGAAATAAATAAAAATATTTATTAAAAAGATATTAACATTCCCCCGATGGGAATCGAATCCACAACCATTGTGTAAGCAGCCGTGAAATGCATTTAATCGTTTTTTTAGACTGTATCACGATGGCGTGAGTTACAGTGTTTAAAGGTATTTCACAGTTTTCCCCATCGCTTAGTGCGAAGAATCTGTGTTATCAACTCATAACAATCTACTTATAGAGAGATCCATCTCAGCCTTTCCTATAATTAGCATTGGTTCTGGTCCGCTAAATCAAGTCGTTTTTTTTAGATATGAACATTTATTACACTTAAGGAACCGGTTTGAGTGAGAATTATACTATAAGTACAACTGGTATTAAATATTAAGATGTAGGTATCTTATAGATAGGTGTTTGTAATTTATATTTATTTTCTATCTATACGCAGTAAAAAGAATTTTAACAGTGTGTAAATTGACGCAAAATAGTATAAAATAAATGTACTTATTAGTTTTTTTTGTGTACTACTTTATATATCATTTAAAAATGCTATTAAAATCGTAGTTTTAAATGCAACACTTAGACCAAATTAATCGCATATTTATTATGATATATTTTTTGAAAATCCTACTCGTGTAAAAATTTCGCCCGCGAATTCCAGTTTGATAGTATTTAAATAGTGGAAAAATCGCAAGAATCAAAGATCTTATTAAAGTCATGGTATATTTAAAATTTAACTTACGAGGGCACAGAGGTGAGGTAGAGAAGGAGTCGTTGGTATTCGGCAGCAGTTAACACATGGAAGTTATTGTTATCGGGGAAGGTGATAAGCGGTCGGTGGTCTTTGGCCAGTCCTCCCGTGGCCAGCGCGTACTGCGGCAGCAAGAGTTCGCCCACGCTGCGACCCTCCTCGCTGTCGCTGCCGCATCCATCGCACTCTGCTTCTGGAAAATTTATAATAGATTAATTATTATGTTTTACTTCGAAATATACAGTCGTGGAGGCTTGGAAGTTAGCTGCAGATGGCTGAGCAAATTTGAGTTTAGGAATTTTCTTAGGTTTGATTGTTTTCTTTTCGTGAGAACAAAACTTCAGAAAACGTAACTTCAGGGCGGCCATGATTCGTCGCCCGTTTCTGTATTTAATGCTATTCCAGATATAAATTAAAAAAATAACACTTCATTACATATTGTATCGAAACCTTATATAAATTCGAGTATTAAATGATAATATTTATGTGTAGGTATATCCAGTGTATAAAGTACTTAAAACGTAGCGTAAGTTGACACGGAAAAGCTAAAAGTTTACATTAAATTCCATAAAAAAAATATTACTCTTACGAAATTGAAACTATAAAAAGCGTCCAATTTTTATATATAATTTCAATGTTTTTAAAACTTACAACGTAAGATAATAGCTTATTAAAATGTTTCAACATTATTTTATTTAGTTTTATTGAATTCTTACAAACCAATTTGTAATTTTACAACTTACAATTGGCTAACGGTTTTTAAAATTATTATTTTTATTACTATATTATAGTTTAATAGTCAAATTAAATTTAAAACAGATATAACTAACTATGTCAGCGTCACGCTGTAAGCCGCACACAGCAGGGTAGGCAGAGGGAACCTAGTGTTAAGATACTCCGTTCCCCACTTTCTACCGAATTCTGGAGGCATTGCGCGTTGAGTGGCAGAACTCAACGCCCCGCTTCGCCTCGACACCAGAGCGAAGAAATGAAAATATAAACGTAAATAAATATTTCACTTCCTCGAGTGGGGATCGAACCCACAAC